>JABMBV010001294.1:0-11576 GCA_018906735.1 Mesochorus sp. PSUC_FEM 10030011 | reverse complement strand
AAAAGGATCGAATTTTTTAAAGTGACAGAGCAAACTAATCCTTTAATGTTTATTTTATTGACATATCGTGAAAAAATTTTACCTATGTCTAATTCGACAATGCCAGCATGAAAATTTTGAAAACATCAACTATCGCAAAATTAAATAAAAAAATGATCGATTTTCCATAAGGGATAAAGCAGACTCCTTAATGTTTATTTGTTGATAAATTGTAAATTGTAAAAAAACATTGATTTTCGTAAAATTAAAAAAAAAGATCGATATTTTTCCAAAATAACAAAGTTACTTAATCCCTCAATGTTTCATTCGTTGAAAAATTGTTAACAAAAAATTTTAATTTATGCCTAATCGGCAATGCCTCACGAAGTTTTTAAAAACATCAACTTTCACAAAATAAAAAAAAAAAGATCGATTTTTCGGAAACGTCAAAGCAGACTAATCCCTTAAGGGTCTTATATTCATTGGCGGATCCGCACCCATCGAAATTCTTCGTCTCTACAAGCGAGCGTTAATAGTGGAATAAGAACCGCCAGTCCGTGAACACGTGGCAGTGATACGTATCGGGGTATGGTCAGACCGTAGTAGGTATCGGTGGCGCGTGCCAAGAGCCCGAGTAGTAACGGCCTTGATAGCTCGTACAAGGTTTATCCTATATAGGAGATGCGCGAGCGAGTAATAACGAAACGTTTCGATACGGCGCAACGTGTAAGTATGTGCGATCCCGAGATTATCGTGGTATTGGTAAACCGGATGTGCTACACGAAACGGAGGGGATAACAGAAAGAACATAAAGAAACGGGTGGAGAAAAATCTCAACGTTGCTGGCACGATGACAGACGTAATGGATGAATTTCTCCCCCCCCCTCCCAATCCCCGCCCCTCGTCGTCCTAAAAATCGTCAAACGGAAGCTCTTTTTATAGGGAGTCAATATCCAGGGATAAAGAGCAGTGACAATTCTTTTACATTTTTAAGGGGCTACATCCCATAAAAATTCGATATATAGATATACTGAAGGCATGCTCATAGCACGTTTCCATGGGAACTTATAGAAGCCAATATGGCGTTGATGAAGATGTTATAATATATTTTCAAAAACTGGCAGACGATGTTGCACGCCACCTGTCTTAATGACCGAACCTTAACCTGTTAAAACAAAATCTAAATATTTCTCACACTTTGCGGGTGACCAGTCCGCAAAAACGTCCCTAAAATCAAACAGTAACCGAGAGGCAAAATGCGGAAGTCGACAACACTTAAAATGACCCATAGCGACGAGCGCATGTATGGGGCGCCCCGATATAAACGATCTTGAATGAAGGTTCTACAAGGTACTTCCTTTCACCAAACATAACGATACGAGAACCAAACCAAACTTGAATATTACTTTAAAATCGAAACCTTAACCGTAACCCCAAAAATGACAAAATCACGTTTTATTATTAATTAAGACCCTAAAATCCGAACCTGATTCCTTAGCCGTACGATAACACATTCACACTTAATAACAAAAAACCCATAAACCGTAACCATACCACATATAATAAAAATTGCGATAACCGGAAGTAGAGTATTCGGCCAGTCAGCGACGCGAGAGCGGTCATGACGGCCACATCAAACCTCACACGGGCGTATTGCTATTCGCAAGGGTGACGTGACAGAAAGTTATGTCACAATATATATTTAACCGATTTATACTAAATATATTGCATTTTTACTTTAAGTGCATTTCATATTTGTTTCTGCGATGCTTTTGACTGTCATTATTCATCATTTCGTCTTGGTTTGTCTTGGTTCGGTTTGGTTTGTCTTGGTTTGTCTTGCTTTGTCTTGGTTTGTCTTGGTTAGGTTGGGCTTGGTTTGATTGGTCTTGGTTTGTCTTGGTTTAGTTTGATTCGTTTTAGTTTGTCTTGGTTTGGTTTGGTTTAGGTTGGTTTGTCTTGGTTTGGTTTGGTTTGGTTTGTCTTGGTTTAGTTTGTCTCGGTTTGTCTTGGTTTGTCTCGGTTTGTCTTGGTTTGTCTCGGTTTGTCTTGGTTTGTCTTGGTTTGGTTTGGTTTGTCTTGGTTTGTCTTGGTTTGTCTTGGTTTGTCTTGGTTTGTCTTGGTTTGTCTTCGTTTGTCTTCGTTTGGGTTTGTTTGTAAGCATATTTTTTTAACAGCAATAATTAAGCATTTTTTTTTACAATTCGAAGATGTTTTAATATTTAGTTTTTTCCTAGCAGAAGTGGCGGAACATTATTTGGCAACTTTTTAAATAACCTGGCGTTTTTTTTGGCTTATTCAAAGTTTTTTAAAGAGTTTTTTTTTTAAATGAAAGTGACTTTTTTAAAGTTTTTTTAGGGAGAATTTTTCTGTGTGAATAGCAAAAGCGACCCAAAATTGTTTTGCTACTATTTTAATAACTTGGCGTTCTTTTTTTACTTTTCCAAAGTTTTTTTTATGGGGATTTTTTTTTTTCAACTGAAAGTGACGAAAAATTTCTTGGTGATTTTTTAATAATTTAATGTTCTTTTTTACTTTAAAAAAAAAATTTCCAAGGATATTTATTTTTTTTTAACCAAATGTGACTAAAAATGTTATTGCTACTATTTTAATAACTTGGCGTTCTTTTTTACTTTTTCAAAAAATTGTTTCTATTGTAAAAAATTTTACGCGATTTTTCAGATAAAAGAAGACATTGAAAATTGTGTTTGAAAAGTTTACTTTTGGACTCTTTTTTTCGAGATAGAAATCGTCAAGAGTGAAAAATCGTATTATTGATAGAATCGAATATTTCGCTATTGTATCGCAACTGCATCAAGTATACAAACTCGGGAAACTATAAAAAATTCCACAAGATTCTTTCATTAGAAGAAGACGTTCAAAATAAAGTTTGAAAAGTTTAGGTTTTGACCCATTTTTCGAGATAGGAGTCGTCATGAGTGAAAATTCGTAATTTTTATAGAATCGAATATTTCGCTATGGTATCGCGGTTGCATAAAGTACACAAACTTGACGAAGGATTAAAAATCCCACGAGATTATTAATTTTTTTACATGCTTCGAGATGTGTGACAGAATAGGCTCCGCCTCCAAGCGAAAAACCGAGCTAGAATCGATGAAAAATTTGCTTGATATTTCCCTATTACGAGAACGGCAAAACCGATTAAGATAAAACTAACGCCATTCGAAAAAAAAAAATCACATTACATTAGAAATGTGATTTTTTTTCGAAGAAAATTCGAAGAAAGCTGTGTAAGCAACGTTTTACCATCTGATCTTACGAAGATGAAAAGCCTAAACTAAAAACTATTCCTACTATGCCCCGAGGGTGCAATGGTAAAGGTTAATAAGCCCAAGAAGATACAGTTTAATCTAATGTTTCTAATTGAGTATTTCCTTAACTATACACGTCAAGTATTTGTTACAGTCTTTTCTTATTATGACAACCCATTAACGTCCAAGAATTACGTTTTTTTTCTACATTTTCAAACCAATCATAAAAATAAAAAAGATACATTCCCTAATATTTTTTAAATGTGCTCTTTCAGAATCTAAGTCAAAAATATATTTTATTCAATAAGAGAAAAATATGGCGGCTTTTATAAATAAAAAACAGGAAAAATCGAGGACACTTTATTTCAAACATTTTTTCACATCGAAGCCATTGAAGACTCAGTATTTTATTTCAACCATGAGTACACGGAATAGCGTTGTTTTAATAATACATTTTTTTTATTCGTCGTTATCAACATTTTCACCCCAAAATGGCGTTTTCACCCCCTGAGTAACATAAAAAAATTTACACTTAGTGGCCGAAATGAAATGTAGTTGGATTTGGACGAAAATTGGTACTCGCGTGTTTTTAAGATCGCTGATTATGATTCTGCTTTCGAAATTCTAAAATAAAAAATATCAGATCAAATATGGCGGACGAAAATTTGAAAGTTTGTTCGATTTAGATGAAATGTGGCACTCGGGGCGGTCGCTGATTATAAATGTGTATAATACAATTTACAAATTCACATTATTCGATGAAATATAAAGGATAAAGTGATAATTTTTAGAATTTCATATTGTGAATTTACGTACAACATACAGAACCTTGAAAACCCCTGAGTGCAACATTCTATCCGAGTCAAGGGAACTTAATTTTCATCCGTCATATTGAATCCGCTATTTTGAATGTTAAAAGCAGAATCATAATTAGCGACTTTGAAAACCTCCAAGTGCCATATTTTATCAGAGTTAAATGAATTATTTATTTTTGTCTACTATATTGGATCTGCCATTCTAAATTTTGGAATTTTTAGAGTAAAATCATAATCAGCAACTTCGAAAACCCCCAAGTACCACCTTTCATCCGATTCAAACGAACTTTCAAATTTTCGTCTACCATATTCGATCCTCCATTTTTTATTTTGAAATTTCAAGGGCAGAATCATAATCAGCGACCTCAAAAACCCTCGAGCACTAATTTTCGTTCATATCCAACTACTTTTCATTTCGGCAACCAAGGGTGAAATTTTGCACGTTACTCAGGGGGTGAAAATGTTGATGACGACGAATAAAAAAATGTACTATCAAAACACCACTATTCCGTGCACCTATGGTTGAAAGAAAATCCCGAGTTTTCAATGGATTCGATGGGAAAAAAAATTTGGAAAAAAAGGTATCATCGATTTTTCCTGTTTTTTTTTTAAATTTATAAAAGCCGCCATATTTTTTTCCTATTAAATAAAATCGATTTTTGACCTCAGATTCTGAAAGAGCACACTTAAAAATATTAGGGAACGTATCTTTTTTATTTGTATGATTTTTTTTTTAATAATGACAGTCTTGTTTGAAAACGAAGAAAAAAACGTGATTCTTTTGGGCGAATTCATAATCATAATAGTATATAAGGCAATCCATGCCATTTCGAACGGTCAAAAAGTTGTCCACTCTCAAAAAAATTGAAACTTTGTCAAATTATTCAATTATATGAAAAGGAGTAATGTACATTTTTTCAAAATTTTTAGATTGCATTTTTTTTAATTTTTCAAAATTTCAAAAAATTTTTAAAAACCATTATATCTTGAAAGCATATGATTTAACAAAAAAATGTTTCAGACAAAAAAGTTGGTGTCTTACATGATCTTCAAGAAAACATTTTTATTTTTATTTTTCGAATTTGAAAAATAACCATGAAGGTTTATAAAAAAAAATGTTTTAGGTAGTATGCAATTTTTTATTTTTATTTTTGAGTTTTACATGATTCTTTTGAGTGTATTATTTATTCAATGGCTATGCAATTTTGACGAGTCATTGTGCATATCGTGGGAAAGGTTTTCACAAAAAAAATTAAGGAAGTGCATATTTTTTGTGTGACTTTGCTGGGATTCGTTAAAATTTCATACGATTTAATATAAATTTTCGCATTAATTCGGAATATATATTTTACTGAATTGAATTTTTAAGCACTGAAAGAGAAAGTTGAAGCTGAAAGTAATCAAAAAGTATGAAATTGTGGTGAGTGTTTTTGTGCGCACTGGGGAAAAGATATATAAAAAGAAATTAAGATGATGCACATTTTGTTATCGGCTTTTTTTTGGGCTACGTAATTTTATATGATTTGCGTGAAATAATTCTTCTGTCTTATTGCATTTACAATACTGTTTTTGCATTTATAGATTATTAATCATGAATAATTAACGTAAGTACATGTAAATTAAATTGGAATGAAAGAAAAAGGTACAGATCTCACAATTAGTACGCGAATGCTAGTCCGCGATATATGTACATATATAAAAAGAAACTTGAAATATTATAACGTCAAATAACGTTCACACGCACTATCCCGTTCATTCGTGTTTTTATACTGATTTTTGTTTCTTCATCATTCATCTTCCGCAGTCTTTCTCGTTTATATGCATGAAGGTTAAATAATTTATGCATCTTACCCCAATGACTTCCTACCTGTTTCGCCGTTACGTTGTAGCCGTCGGGAGCATCTTTATTACGTCGTCATTGTCATCACGTCGATCGAGCCAAATTCTCTTTCTCTCTCTCTCTCTCTCTTTATATATAGATCGTCGGTGAGTTCAACATAGAATAGTCCCCCGATCCCTTTTTTCATAGTCATATACTACATACGTAAATGCTGCATATATACAAGCTCATAGTATATATGTCAGAAGATCATGAGCATACGAATTACCAAAATTACAATGACAATGAGTACCAGCGGGGATAAAATAATCGATCAAGTCAGAAGAAACACGCTCTTTACCGTTACGTTGCGCTATACGAACGCCATGCGCATATATGCAAACAGAAAACCGGTCACGCCGAAGTATTTACTCGATTCTTTCGTATTTTTCACCCAAGTGACTCGTAAAATTTTCTTCCCGATGGAACAATAAATTATGCTACCGAAGGGGGTAGAATCATTCAGAATAATTGAAAAATTTTTTATCACAGATAAAATATATTATCTTTGTAAAAAATGTAATACTGTTCATTTGGGTAAGAACATCAGTCGAAAATGTCTGGACCAATTCGACTAATTATTTTTCTTTGTTTTGTTTATTATGATTGTAAAAACGAGTTGAAGGAAAAAAATTCGGGATGATTACAGAAGTAAGTCATACAATTCAGAACTGCAAAAATTATAATTTTTTAAAATCATAATTGATAAATTCATTAAAGGATATTATAAATGCAATATCCTTCCGATGGAACAATAAATTATGCAATTGAAGGGGACAGAATTATTTAGAATAATTGAATATTTTTCAGATAAAATATATTATCTTTATAAAAAATAAAATACTGTTCATTTGATAAAAATATCATTCGAAAATGTCTGGAACTGTTCGACTAATTATTATTTTTTGTTTCGTTTATTAATATTCTAAAAAAGTGTTAAGGCGAAAAATTCGGGATAATTATAAAAAAAAAAGTCACAAAATTCAGAAAAAAATTGTAAAAATCATAATTGTTTTTAAATTATAATTGATGAATTCATAAAAAGATATTACTGACAAATTTATTAAAATTTGGACAGGACAACGTCTGTCGAGTCATCTACAATAGTTTCTACATAGAAGTCATTTTCTCTCTATATTTTTTATTCTCCATAATTGTCCCTCGGGTATAGGGAGAGCTCGACGGAATGCCTCTTCCTCGTAGATGGCTATCGATGTTGAAAACAAAAAAGCAAACACACCTCTCTTTCTCGTTCTGTGCATGTTTGCCAGCGAGATTCCACGAGTCGACGACAAACGCGCGTTTAGATCGAATCTCCATGTGTCTTTGGTATTTTCAAGGACCTCTTGTCTCGCGTCGGAAGAATAATTTTATCCTAGTACAAAATTATTTATGATAAAAAAAATGGAGTTTTATCGACGCTCTTGTATAGATGATGAAACAACGATGAAAGCTCCATAGAAACTTGAAGGTTTCACGAGAAACGATCGTGCCACGAATTTTCTTCGTATCTTATTGTTTAACAATATACATATATACAATGAAATAAGGATCTCTTCATCGAGCGGAAACGTCGTTATATGCACCCCAACAACATTAGCATCCGGCTCGATGTTGAATCTCGTAATCGAGTCACATATTTCTCGCGGCTCGTGCGTAAAGACACATCACGTGTGTCTTTCGTCTAGAACGAATCATTACTTCCTTCCTCCAATCTTTTTCCGAATTCCAGCGACATATATCCCAATACAGAAAATTATATATCCTTTGAGCTTCGAGGATATACATTTTCCAACACGAATAGGAAACGTGTATCGTGCTCGCAATTTTCACAAGTATCCGGAACAAATTTTCTCAGAATATATTGACGCGGACCATCCGGTGGCTCATATACATCTACCTGTATAAAATCCCTAAAAGGAAATGAGAAACGTTGGTTCATTGCTGGTATATACCGTAGCCGTAAAATTATACACAAGCATAGACGAAGTCATGGCCCTTTTCGGGCATCGAATTCTTTGGGGATTTTAGACCCTTAATTCTTCGGCTTCCTCCTCCTTCTCGAAGGTAAATACCTCGATTTTCAAACGTCTCTAGGAACTCTCCAAGAACTTTAAAACGAAATATCATTACGGTCCAAGCTCTGCTTCTCGATCGCAAATTATTTTTCAATATCACATATTTATCAATATAATCAATAATTTTCATGAAAAATACTCAAGTATTATTACAAATAAATTTCAAGACAAAAATAATAATAATAATCATGAAATTCATAAAAACAAGTAGTAATAAAAGACGCACAGATGGCGTCGTCGAGACTCGAAGATCGAGTCGTTGAACACGGGAGCGGTTAGAATTCGGTGCACGGACATCTCATATAAAGCGAGGGACATGTGAGCACGAGGGTGCGTTGTAACGTCGCAGGTTTGGGGCAGGGGGGAGGGGCAAATCTAGAACTGGTTTCTTACGTCGAACGTTCATCTTGGAGTAACAACATTGAATTTTTATCTCGATACATGCGCTGCATATATAAAAAATACCCTCTTTTCTATTAAAAACAAAACGAAACACAGGTTTTTTTTATCAATTTTTACATTCGAGTATTTCAACGTACAATTTCGAAGATAGCCAGCTCAATTGATATTCTTGCCGAGAAATAATGTTAGAATCTTCGGGAGGTTACATGCCCTCGAAACGATCGCAACGGGGGGTTAGAAACGACGAAGCTCACCACCATAACCGCCTAGAAAATTTACCTCGGTAGTACTATCGCACGTACATATCATCGAATATATAGACCAGTTACGCAGTGGAAGAAAACGAAACTACCCCACCTTGCATCCCCTCGTCTCAACTCACGTGGAGGGGAGAAATGTTTTTCGTTTTCTCTCTCTCTCTCTTTCTTTCGCGAGTGCACGAATTGGGGTGCCTGCCGAGTGATCTTTCGTGCGTGCCTGTCCCAAGAATAAGGATCCCTTGACTCGGTTTCGTTACCCCTGAGAGGACGTGACACACACACATACAACGATAATATAAACGCAACCGCAGGGGCGCCTCGACGTACCTTTCCCTCCTTCTTCGTTTTCTCTTTCCTCTCTCGGGCTCTCTCACCTGAAAACATTTGTGAGCATCTGCAGTCGCAACTGAGATTTTGCCGCGATCGGTTCAGCTGCTTCAGGAATTCGTGTCGCCACCACCACGAGTTTACGTGGGATTTTTTTTTTTTATTATTATTTTTTTTCGATCGATAAAATTATTATACGAGTGATAATACTTTTTAACGTTTTTTGGGATATGCCTGAATTTCGTTGTACAACGATACGAGTATCGACTGACTTTACTCGCTTTTGGTAGTCGCGTGGTTGAAGAACCCCTTATCTCGCGCATACATACACCTCTGATAAGCTTCGAACGTCGCTGGACAAGCTGCGATGTTACTGTCACGATAATAGCAACGTTCGAGCTACGTCGAAACTCGTTGTCTATCTATAACGGTTTATATGTTCGTGTATATAAAGTAATTAAAAAAAAAAAAACGGAATAGTTCGGTCCAGATTTGCATCTAAAAGATACATCGAAACGACGAAAAGCGAAAGGAAATCGTGTCTCTCTCTTTCTCTTTCTCTCTCTCGCGTGTGTATATGTGGATTGTGAATAGATGAAGTATCGGGTTCGGTGCAAGAAATTTGGTGGTCGAAAATCGCTTAAGTACGTTTTAAAGAGCGATGAAAGAGAAGGAAAATTGTTGGAGAGCTTGAAAAAAGTATTACCGGGGCTTCGAGCCTCTCCGATCTATGTCATCGAGCGTATCGCTCGTATTTTACGTTGTTTTCGGAAATTCGGATCAATGCGGAAGAGAAAGATGTGCGTGGGCACAATTGAGGATAACGAGGATGACAGAGTGGTGAACGTTATAATCAACTATTTTGCAAACAGGGTAAATAAAGCCGTTGGTTAACTATTGAAGTATATATCGTATGTATATATCGATCGAATTTGTCAATTGCACCGAGTAGAATAGCGAAATAAAATTTCCTTATAAACTGATTTTTTTGCGAATTTGTTAGTTATTGTTATTATATGAAAAAATATTATTTTTCCAGTTTATCGGAATTATTCAACTTTTCTATGTGCAATTATCACGAATTTTTCCCCCAAAACTTTTTTTCAAGACCATAATAAACAAAAAAAGATTTCGCAAATTTTTTTGTTTGAATTATGACTTGTAATTTTTGAGTTTATACGAAAATTATGTGAAAAAAGGCACTTAAGATTTTTCAAAATTTTTCAATTTTTCGGGATACTTTTTCAATTGCTCTTTCCGTAAGAGTACTCGAAATATAATGAACTTAAAAAAAGAAAAAAAAAAGCCAAATAGGTCCAGCTCTTCTCGAGTGATGCTTTTATCAATGAATAGCATTTTCATTTATAGGTAGAATCGAGACAATGATGAAAAATCAAGTGCAACGAGTGTATTTAATAATAAAGAATATAGGGGAAATGAAAAAGAAATAAATATGTTTTCGTTTGGCCGGTCGTTGCAGAATTTCTTCTCCAAGAGATCGTTTCGATCGAACCCCCTTAAGAGAACGAAGAGTGTGACGAAGCTCGAGCGACAGAAGCAACGGGGCGCTGGACTTCGCGGCTGTCGATCGCACGAGTCTCTTCTCTGTGGCCAAGCCGTGACCTCGATGGATCTCGCTGCCGTGACACCGATACATCCGAGTCTTCTCGGTAGACCTCATTGTTTTCAAGTTACTCCCAGTACCGGTGGACCAAAGTACTTTAGCTGTAAATCTGCCCACGAACGAGAGCAATGGCTTCACAGGTGAGACACAATTATTCGACTTATTGTTTTCCCTATGGAAATAAATTAATGAGATTCTCGCGTAAATTTTTCATGTTTACGTCATAAAATTTCGTAATTATAAAGTTTTATACAATACTGAACTTCTGGCGGAATTTGCTGATCATTGACCGATTCGAAGTCGAGATATTTATTGTTAAAATTCGATATGTTTCGGAATATTCCATAAGAGCCCATGTCAAAGTTGTCATTTTCAACCATGGATATCTCGAGTGCTATGTAGCGAATCTTTAACTTTTTTGCACGTTATTAGCCCTCCACGGTTGCACTGGGTCTTTAAAGTCCCAACCATTTTTTTCGGACGTTTTCGTTCAGATGATTAATTATAGCGTAAACAATAATAACTTTTAGGCTTTAATAGACATTGGTTCACATTATACAAATATCGAGTAGTAGCCCGGATTTTTTTTAGATTTTTTGAAGCATTTCAACCCGTTGAAAATTATACGTGGACACAAAAGACCCAGTTCAACCGCCGAAGCAGTGAAATTATAGTGCGACCACGGAGGGTTAAATATTGTTCAAAACGATTCACACAGTTTTTCAAAGATTTTTTAAGAAACTCCAGACGTAATAATTTCAAATTTATTACGAGATCTCCTATGTTGACATTAATTTTAATATTTAGTTAAAAATATAATTGATTTTTTTTCTTTTTTCCTGTATATACTATATTATATATTCCATTAAAATTTTTCCATACGAGTTAGTCGATAAATATACGATATGCATATAATAATAATAATTTCAAAGATTTTTGA
>JABMBV010001283.1:0-11584 GCA_018906735.1 Mesochorus sp. PSUC_FEM 10030011 | reverse complement strand
ATATTATTATATCTCTAATTTTTTGTTTCGATTTTTTCTATTAACATTCAATTAACACATTTATATAAATATTCGAAATAAATTGTTAAAAAAAAGTGAAAAACAGTTCAATGTGTTTTATGATATTAACTGCTAATTACCTATGACATGTATTTTCTAATTAAATATTGTAAAACAGTGTATCAATAAATATTTTATATGTTTTTCATGAAGTATCTGAATTATTTAGTAAGTTTTCAAAGTCATAATAATTAAAATATAACAAGATTTACATAATTTTGAAAATCGTTAGGTTTTCGTGACAAAGAGAATGTGAAACTGGTGGATTCAAGGAAAACGAAAATTGAATGAGTCGAGAACATATATTTCGTATGATTTATCATCGATGGATACATAACTCTTTTCTTTGAATTATTTTAAATAGTTTTTCTCTCTATTATCCTTATTTGTACATGATTCGAAATAATATATTTATAGATTCTATTACGGAATGCTTACGTATAATGATCACAATGAAGTGTCTTTTTTTTTCTTGTTTTTACGAAGATTCATTGAAGTTTTATTAATTTAAATGTTGTGTCATTTAAAGCCGAAAAAATAGTAATACGATTAGTCTAGAAGGAAAAGAATATGTTGAGATGATACTGAAAAAGAAGTAGAATTTGACATAGGAAGTTATAATAAAAGGTAAATACGAATGAAATCGTTAACAAGAACATTTCGACAGGCTTTTGTCTTTACAATTTGTTTTCTTTTGTTACCTATAATCATTGCGTTTTTATTGCGGCCAAAACAGAGTCAAGACCGAGAGTTTGATATGTAATTCTTACTTTTTCTTTCAAATACAATACACTCAAAACTCAGATAAATTTACCGTACATTCAGTGATTCGCGATATAATGACGATAAATAAACAACAAAAAAATTACTTTACGTGACAATGAACTACTTGAGCAAAAATAGCATGAATCGATATATGCATATATATTTCGTTTTATTCGCCTCGACGGATCTATCTCGTCTTGACGAATCTTTGACACAGCTTTATTAACTATTATCTCGTGAAATGGAAGGACATTTTTATTGCGATATCCCATTTGAACTTTCAATCAGCCATATTCATCTTTTCTTGAAGAATTTGGTAATAGCATGCCTGGAATAAGAAACATTAGTATCGTTTTATCATTCATATTGTTTGTTTATAATGAATCAAAATAGAAAAAAAAATATATAAGGGAATCTGGTAACATAAACCAAAATATGTTTCATCATCATTGTATCCTCATAAAAACAGAGTATTCAAATAATATATGAGGCTAAATTCGAGCTTAAAATTAAAAATATTGACACGGTTATAGCTGTTCAAGGATAAACTGTTCATGTTGAGATTAGGGTTCCTACAATCGGCTTGTTAAGACACACGACACAAATTACTCCCGCCCCCCTTTCTATCGGAAAACTGAGAATTTCTATTCCTCGTAAACAGTAACCACTGCCTAAAATCCAACGGTTTTTCCATTACAACAGGATATCACATTGAATCTCGAAAATTCTCGTCAGTTTGGTCTCGTCTCGTGAGGTGTTCAAATCGTTGATTGTAAGAGAACAAGAGAAGCCTCGACAGAATTGAAAATAAGTAAAGGAATTAATGTTTGTTCAAAAGATAAACAAGATAGAAAAAAAGCGTGCGAATAAAAGAAAAATTGAATAAATCTTTCAATCTCTGAAATAAAAAAAAATGAAGAAATCAGGGAAATCTGATGAAGGGTTGAATAGAGATGGGTCAGAAGTGGAGATTGACGCAAAATTCGGCTACCGAATAGTGAATTTCATCACTGTATTTTCGGCAATAAGCGAGTACGTTAAGTGCAAGCAATGTGGGGGAAACGTAGAGTTTTTGGAATCTAACATTCAGGGACTTGGTTTTAAAATAATAATAAAATGTAGCGCGTGTAGTCCAAGAGGTATACCATCGAGTCCAATGATCGGTCGTCGGACCTATGACATTAATCGCCGAATAGTTTTCGCCATGAAATTACTGGGACACGGATTATCAGGTATCGAGAGATTTTGCGGTATCATGGACTTCCCAATGCCGATAAGTAAAAAAGCTTACTCCAGTCTAATGAACAATATTAAACTCGCTGCGGAGTACGTGCGCGAAAAGAGATCCGATGCATCGATAAAAAAAGGAAAAAAAATGACGACGAATTGCATAAAATTGACGATGGGTTTACATACTTGGATCAGCGGAAAATGGCGTAAAACGACAATGTGGTTGTCGTTGATGAAATCATTAGTGGGACATTACTCCAAGAGGATTATCAATGTCTTCAAAAACGTTTTGCCCTACCAAACGCCCTCGTCGTGCCTCGTTTCGATACAAAAAATCGAAGAATGTAATACCAGCGAGAACGAAATTCAGACTGCCGAAGATAGTCTCGTTCCTAGAGCCACGGTATCGCCAATAAAAATTGTAACACTGGACAATGTTTTAAAGGCGTTTCTAAAATGCGGAGATATGATTGATGATCTGCAATATTTTCAGAACTTCCAGGAAATAGAGAAGAAATGGGTAATCGCGGAATCAAAAAAAGTCAACGGTGATGCTGAGGCGAATAAGAAGGTGTGTGTTGGAAATGCTCAACTGCTGTGTGATTTCAAGGACAAATTAAGATACAGTGAGACCCTCACGCACGAACTAATCCACGAGCTAAGTGCCGACTACATGCGAGCTATAAGGGACAACAACAAATCCGTGGAAGACATGAAAAATGCTATATGGGCGACCTTTAGTCACAGAATTTCCACCAACGAAAGTCCTCGTCACAACTTTTGTCCTGAGGGAAAAGATTCCTGGTGTTCGTGGCAGAAAGCACGGGCACTGGGTAACCTCCGGGAATATAATCACGAGCGTCCACCCCTTTCGCTAGTAATTCAAGACGCCATCAGACCCGTGTATGCGGCACTTTGCAATCGAGATCTATTGAAGTTATGCAAGGATCTTCCGTTTGACAAATCTTCCAAGAAAGCGTTCAACAAATTCACGAAAATCGATATCATCATCTGGAAAATCGTTGAAAAAATGTATCCAGTCAAGTCGGCAATAGACGACGTTGAGGCCTGTATCGCCAGCTGTGTCGTCAATGGCGGTACCATGAAATATCTCGAAATAATGCAAACGTTGAATTTGAAAATTGGCGACAAGGCGTATCAATGGTGCAAACTGGAGGAAGCTTCGTCTCAAAAAAATCGTGCGGAACTGAGAGACATCCTCGAAAATGATTTGTAATACGAGGAAGAGAAAGTAACAATATAGAAGACGATTACAAGGTACGATAATAAATAAACAAAAACATATTTAATCGAATGAATATTTAAATGAAAAAATTTTCTATGTTTCAGATTAACCTTGAAGTACGATAACCGCCATTTGTAACTTTGTGACCATTCCTGACTGGTTTCATAATTTCGTTACTGTTGTATTAATTTCCGAAGGGATGATGACCTAAACTATTATTTGTTTTTTTGTTTAAAATAATTTACAAAACAATGCACTGTATATATGTATAAAAAAAAATAATTCGTCGCTGAAAATTTTTTAATTAGGAACAAACTTTTTTTCCTTAATAAAAATAAAACAAAGTACTTTTAAAAAAAAAACCTTACTTTCAGTGTTGTAAACATGATTCCAAGTTCTCCATTTTCCAGGTACGGTTCCATAAAATTCTCCATAAAATGTATCTCACTGCCCAACTGTAAAACACTCGCTCGTACTACTACGAAATTAAATACCGGAAACAACTCGTCCATTGTCCATAAATAAGTTTCACCCAATTGCTTTTGTACTGTCTGAAAAAAAAAAATATATATACAAATATTTGAGTACTCCGAGTTATTGCCAAAAAATAAGATTGATTGGCAAAAGTCTTTCTACCTGCGTCATCTGTTCGAACGTATTTCTTATGACCAATAATTTCTCAAGCGGGGAAAATGTCGTTTTCAATTGTTGCAATGTTTCGATAGCCTCAACGAAAAACGGTTCAGCGTCGTTCGTCAAAGTATTACTGGCAAGACTGAGATTCCTCGATGTTCCCCAAAATTTTCTGTACAACGCAAGAATCATAAGAAAAATCAGTTGATCATTTCTAATCAATTTTTTAACAATTTTTTCAATGTCATCGAACTCACTGATCAATGTCTAAAAATGCCATCAATGTTATATCCGGTTGCTTGTTCCATTTCATTAATCTTTCCCTGTAGGCGTCGTCCTCTTTTTTATTGTGTAACGCGTATAGCATGAACAGAGCAGAGTGTACGCGCGGCAATAAGATCGGATGTAATATCGCAGCAGCGCTTATGACTTTGCTGAAAGAATAATTATAAAAAAAAAAAAGTATAATATTTGTAAATCGTTTACTTGGCGTTCTAACGAAGAATTTTCTTTTTTCTTCAATCTCTTACCAATTCCCATCTTCCTCAGTGCCCAAAACGCACTCTTTACCGCCCTTCGGCAACGCTGGAAAAAAAAGAGTCACGAGATCGTAAATCCTCGAGGTGATGCTTCGCAATTCGGCGACAGCGTGGCTCAGTAGTAACGGATGAACGCGAACGCCGCCGTAGGTGGCGGTGTAAACCGTTGCAATATCGACTAGAAGTGAGCCCAGAGGATGTTCCGGGCTTTCGAAAGCTTTCATGAGATAATCGTGGACCTCGGCGTAGCTGGCCAAAGTCAATTTGTCGCGTCCAAAGTTTGGTATCTTGTTGAGGGACTCGTTCAATCTTTCCTTGTCAGCGATGATCTTGGAGGGCGAGCCTTGCCTCTTGTCCAATGTTTTTTGATGAGATTTATTTAATATTACAGCGACGTTTTGCCAAATTCTCTGGCTATCCGACGACTTTTCGTTATTGCCAAATGTATTTTTAACGTTGGGCTCTGTTATACCGAGCTGCTGATAACATTGACGGAATATGGCACGCCACTTTTGATCCGGCGGTACGCACAATTTTCCAAATGATCTTAAATAATACAAAAAAAGTCAGTCCCGGCGGCTCGTACTCCAATGTCAGAAAAATTATTGTCGTTTCACTTACGCTGGTTTTTCCTTCGTTTCTGAATTTTCAGCTGCTTTGTTTATGTGCAGTACAGCATTAACTTTGACTCCCTCGTTCCAAGCGCCGCTCATGTTACCTTCCAACCTGTCGCCACTTCGAAAGGTCAACGTTCCCTTGCCACAGAAAACACCGGCTGACTTGAATTCACCCTCGTAGTGGGTGCCATCCTCGAAAACCATAACCCCATGACCCTGAGAACAAAACACCAGAAATTCCTTTATTGATATTCTTAAAATTTTTTTTTTTTTACGTATTCAGGATTTTTTTTACCGTCAATACATCCTGGACGAAAACCCCTTCGTAGTAAATTCCATCCAATGTTCCGATCAGGCCACAGCCGTGTTTCATGTCGTTACTCCACGAGCCCAGATACTTTTCGCCTGAAAATAATACCTTCAGTTTCGTATCGTTTTCTCCAGGATATGTGACGATTCTAATACCTGTCATTATATCGTCCATTATGCCGTATCCTTGCTTCACTCCATTGGCCCATTCGCCGATATAAACGGACGCCACCGAAGCCATGAAATGTCCTTCCTTTTTCATGCCGTGCCCATGTGGCAAACCGTCCTTGAAATATCCCTCGTAAACGTCACCGTTTATGTACCTACAATTTGCACATTTATTTTATTTATAAAAAATCTATGCTAAAATTCTAAAAAAAAAAATCTATCTAAAAATGCAAAAATTTTATCCTAAAAATAAATATGTATTTTTTCCTTTAAGCATATAAATCGTCATTGTAAAATCAGTTGTTAATCTTCAAGCTCTAGAGTTTATTGTTAGATTGTTCTAATTTTTTAACAATACGCAAATATTTTTATCATTTTTTTTTTAATATTTCTAATAGCAATTTTTTGTTCTTAAGATTTCAAAATTGTTATCTAATTTTGTTTTGTCTTTTCGAATAAGAATTTTCTATATTTTTTTTAACTACATGTGACATAGTTTCAAAAGTAACTGACTTGAAGCTACCATGTCCATTCTGTTGACCGTCTTTCCATTGTCCTTCGTAAATTCCTTGGGTGGGCAATTCCATTTTACCCGTTCCTTGTATGACGCCTTTATGAAATTGGCCAGTATACATGCGACCGTCGTTCCACTCGAGTTTCCCAGCACCGTGGGGTTTGCCGTTCAGCCAACGTCCTGCAAAGCGCAAAAAATGATAATCACGAGTTCTTTCAAGTCCTTTAATAATACAAATTATTATTGCAGCGTTTTATTGGGAAATTCGACTTGCCGGTATACTTGGCGTCTTTGTAGAACTGGTGCTTGATGTAGGAGTACGAGCTCGTGCGTACGAGGGGAGGCACGTGGCCAACAACTCTGTGGAGACTGCATTTTATCGCACCCTGGAGAGCCTGCAGCCATTCGTTGCGTTCAGTTGGCGTTGGCGTGTAAACTATTAAATTTTCCTCCGGGGCTGTTATCGTTATTACGTTCTAAAAGAATATGGCCATTATTTTAATTTCCGTAAAAATGGAATACAAGATTATTGCACTCATATTGGGTACCTGCAGCGTTTCCGAATCAGCTTGAGGTTCGACCCAGAGCGTTGGCAGCTGATGGGCCGTGTGGGAAGTACCGATAACGTGGACGAATACGTCGGTCAGCAGTACGAACCAATGACTCGTGAATCTGCTCGAGTTCAAAACCGCCAATGGATAAGTACGTGATTCTCTGATGAGCCTCCGTTCCGGTGATCTGAGGAGTTCGACCAATTTTCCTGAATTTTCCCAGAACGCTTTCGTCACGTCAGCCTCTTTTTGACGTTTTTCTTGCTCATCGCACATGCGCTCCCACTTGATCATCGCCTCCTGTAGCCGCTCTATACCCATTTTTGTTCCATTTGATTTAATCAAATGGAGTATCATTGTTTTGTACCTTTGAAATAAAATGATGTATCGTTCAAGTAAGACGGAAAAAGCACGCGCACACACACACACACACACACAGACACAAAATTAGAAATAATTTTTGTATTACTTGTTGAGTCGATAAAGCGGATGTTTAAGTGCCGTCGTAATTATCGCCTCGTTGACGTTTTTCGTCGTTTCCCCGTGACGTATTTTATCAGAAAACAAACGTTTCAATATCTGCGGCACGTCGTTGACTATCCTCGTCATTTGTGTGAAACCCCCAAGTGATATAACGTCGCAAATAGCATTTAGATAATATTTGTAAATAGTGACGTATTCTTCGATACTCGCGACAAGGACGACCTCGTAGGCTTCGCCTATGTGATTGTAATAGTCCCAGAGGCTCAATACGTTCAGAGCTGTGAAACTCATGAGGTCGGTGTAGCAACGGCAGAGCGTCTCGTAGACATTAGACTCCTGCATCGCGCCGCCTTTCTTCTGCAAAGGTTTTATCAAATTCTGATAAACAACGAGCATCTCTTCCAAAAATATCTGATCGTTTATCAAATCCTCGGATATGTCGCTTATCGGTTGATTTATTATTGCACAACAGGAATATGGGCCGGAGCAGGATACCAACTTGGGACTGTGGTCCTTACTCTCGGCTACGTCCATGACCGTCAGTTCTTCCGGTTTGCTGAAAGAAAGAAAGAAAACCCGTTTATTATTGTCGTTATCAAAGATATATAGTCAAGTGGGTTTTAGTTTACCCGGATTTTCCGGTGTAGAACAGTCCATGATGCATAACGATCAAGCTGTGTTCAGTACCGGAAGCCAAATCGCGAGCTCTCTCGTTGTTGAATTTTTTCGTATTGAATAGCCTCGGCGAGCTCTGATCGTCTTTGGTGTCGTGAGCGACTTGATGAAAATTATTTCTGCCCCATGCGTAAGCTCTACCGTCGAGTGTCAGTGCCAGGGCATGTGAAGTACCGCATGTAATTTTTTTGATACCCGTGTTATTGAGTTTGGTTACGAGAACGGGTTTCGTACGATTGATGTTGTCGCCGGTACCCAATTGTCCGTAGTGGCAATCGCCCCAGGCCCACAGTTCCGTCGACAATAGATTGTTTCCGGTGTTGACCAGGGCGTTGATACGTTCGTTGAGCCCTTGCTGGGAGAGCTCGTGTTCCAATGATCCGGTGCTCGACGACCACGGAAATTCCTCGCATCTCAGGCTGTGGGTCATGCTGGTGTTGTGTTGTTTAACGTTGTCCTCGCCGATTTGTTCAAAGTCGCCAATGCCGTCGTCGCGACTGTCGTTAATGTCCGAGCTGCCGCTCATGTGTCTCGACAGCGTGGCGACCTTGTCGCCCATGGTTTTGACGCCCTCGTAAACGAGATTCGCCATCGTTGAGACGTTCTGCTTGATCCCGCCTCTCTCCGTATCGGTGCTGCTCGTCAGCTCGTCTTTCGTGTTGCCGTATGACGAGACCCAGGACAATTGTCGCGTGAGAAATTGTCGCGCGACCTCGGTATTGATGAATATAACATTTTTCTTTTCCTCCTTCGAAGCCTCGACGTTGTCCAAGTGTTCGTCACCGTTCGTCATTATCGTACAATTGTTCTTCTCGTTGAGGTCAGTCAAATGTATCTCGTGTTTGCCAGTATTTGACATCGGACTGATCGAGCACACAGAATGATCCTCGCTGAATTGCTGACGATGCATGCTCATGGGACACGTGTCGGACGAGGTCATGCTCATCGGACTAAGCATGACGTTGCTCAAACAGTGGGGGCAAGAATTCACGAACACTTCCTCGACGTCGTTCTCGCTGTCTGTGTCGTCCTTGGCTACTCTCATTACCTTGCGAGCTATCGCTATGTTGAAATTGTTGCCGCAAGCTACCTCCGATATGACTCGTCCCTCGAAAAATATCACTCTCTTAGCCGTCGTACTTTTCACGTCTATCTGAGGCTGATCTCCGCTCGCCCATAACTGACCATTCTCCGTCACAAAGAGCAACGCATTGTCGCTCGCCGCCAACGTCTTGATTCTTATCACCTCGTTTTCCTGTTTGTACCTGAATGAAAATATTCGTTTTGCACCAGTCTACAATAATTGTACAAAGTAATTAAAAATACAATGAAAAATCTCGGAGCCTCACCCGTGACTACAATATTTGACATCCTCCTTGAGCGCAATGACCTCCACTACGCTCATGGTATCGGGAACGATTTTGACAGCGCAACCGTCATTCTTTACAACAAAAAGATGATCGCTGTTGGCGGCTATGTCAACCGCGCTGTAATCGATGCGTTTGAGAATGATTTTGGACGACGAATCATCCTCGCTGCTCGATACTTGACCGTGATAAAGATTACACGTGTTTGTTGACACAAATATGTGATCTTTAACATTGACGAGTTTTTGTACAACGCCGTTTGGTTTATCACCGAACGTCAGGTCGATCCTGTCGATACCCCGCCACAGGTACACGTGATATTTTTCCATAATAACAATAACAGCAACAACAACAACAACGATTATAACGATAATAATCACGATTAATAATACTGCAGTAAAGTGTATTCATCAATTTTGACAGCTGCCAACTCCTCTCATAACCAATAAACGATAAATCACCCGCCACGATAGACTCGTCTGCCCTCCGTAAAATAAACGTCTTCTTTTGACATATCTTGTATGTCATTTTATCCGAACGATTTTAGTTTTCGAGTTGTTTCGCGAATCAGTCATTCTCATTGATAACAGTATCGTCATTACTTTCTTTTTTTTTCCTTTTATTTCAACAACTTCGCCCCCATTCACTCACGTATACTTATTTATCTCTTCCTCTATCGCTCTCTTTGGCTTGACACTGAAACGTCAAATTTTCACAACTGAAAATAAGGGGCAGCCACACAAGAATCCCAACTCCACCCACGAAACTATCACAATAAACATCATATGTGTGTGTAAGACAATAAAAACGACAGGGTCCTTCTATGCCAACGTCAAACAAAGTAATGCTCGTTGTTATCGACTATCGGTAAAGCAGGAATCTTCTCGCATTTTCGCAGCGGATACTTTTTTTTCAAACTACCCTGTGTACTTTCTACCCCCGATTATACTTTTTTATGATGATTCTTTTCGAACGAACAGAGAAATTATAATTTTTATCTTTCCTTTACAATGTTATTCATTATTTACAATACATAATAGCAAATAGAGAGATTATTTCAAAAATATTTATTATCGTAGAATATAAAAAAATTCAAAATATCCTAAAACTTGGAGTTGTAAATATGAAGTATATAGACGTGTTTCTATATATATATATGTGTGTGTGTGGGTAGGCAAACATATTTTGGGTGTCCTTGAGACTGCAATTGGGAAGAAAAACAAATTTTTCGACCGTGCGAGGGTCGTAGGCTCGGGTCTCGAATATTCTATGTATTGTATAGATGAGTTAACTACGCATCGGTTCCTTTCAGCCGATATAATCCTCCAAAGTTTAGTCGTCTTTGAGACGCGCTCGTGGTGGGTTTGTTCCAGAGTAATATACTGCAAAAGGCGGAACTATTACTCATCCTCTCGTCACAGTTAGTGTACACAGTCTGACGTGTATATTCTCGAAGCAACACAGAAGCACGTGTAGAGGTCGTAACGTACGATTTGTTATCTTACGACCTGGGCTTAATATTTATGTTCGTTTTTTGACAGTATATACTTTACTTCTTTTTTCCTTACGACCCATGATAGTTACGCGTTGTTCTCGTGCGTACAAACCCACATTTTTTAAAGTGAGTATATATTTTTGTTCATTCATATTCGACATTGGTTGTATATACATTTAAAAGTGACGCAAGTTTAAATACCTGAAGTATTTAAATTATATCACTATGAAGTTCGAACAATTTTTACTTCAATAATAGTTTTAACTAATCCGGAAGTCAACATAAAACTTTAAATATTTCGTGCAATTGAAGAAATATATTTTAATACATTTTTTTTTTATCGCTACTGAATGATTATGTGGAGTTAAAATTAGTGTCTTTTGTCATGCATACAAGATATATGTGTTTAATTGAATCAAAATAAATTCTGTGGGTCGAAAGATCAAGGGGTATAGAGAAACGTGTGAGGACACGGGTTCAATGGGTGTCTCGAACCATGTACTCGCTTTCGGGTCATGGATTACGTTTGAGATCCTGATTGAACTAGCTCTCTCGTGGTGCGCATCGTGAATGCTCGAAACGTATGACCAAAATGTTCTTCGTGTATACGAGACTCAAAAGAGTTTTTGTGAGTTTTACGTGTCTCCTTAGAGAGAGAAAGAGAGAGAGAAAAAGAGAGAGCCACTAGACTTAGAAGTTTAAAGTACATTTTTTTTATGACTTAAGGAGATTCCTGATGATTTTATCAAATTAAACCATATTATTAAAAAATTCTAGACATTTTAAACATTATCCTGTAAAATTACAATCCAATTCACTGCGTACTTAAAAAGTTATTAATTTTCAAAGATGGTAACTTTTTTACGTATTTATACGAGGAAAAAAATAAATATCGAAAAAATACATTGAAAACGAACAGATCGAATTAATTT
>JABMBV010001272.1:0-11588 GCA_018906735.1 Mesochorus sp. PSUC_FEM 10030011 | reverse complement strand
GGCCAGTACCTTCAGGTAATCTGACTTAAAATCCTTGTATGTTTCATAGTCGAAGTTCTCTGGTCTCTCGAATCCATACTCATCGACGCCGCTGTATTAATATTCATTAATTTTTAAGAATTAATGTTATGAAAATGAACGAGTAATTTACGAATAAATTTAACACAATTATCAAACAATTTTTGAGTATTCATGAATGAGTTTAAAAAAATTTACAACAAATAAATAATCGAATAAATAAACTAACGAACAAATTTATAAAACTTGAAAAAAATTAACGAAGGACAATTAGAAAATTTACGATAATAATAATCAAATTAATGAATTAACATAAACTGGACGAGAATAAGTGAATTAATTAAACACATGTAACGAATTATTTATGAGAATTGATGAATAAATTAAGAGCAAAATGACGAGGTAATTTGCAATAAATAATAAGGAAATTGATGACAATTAACGAATGAATTTACAAAAATAGATGACTTAATTGACGAGAATAAATTAATAAATTTGCGAAAATTAGCGAATAAATTTACAAGATTTCGAGAACGAATTTATGGAGAAATAAGTGAAAAAAAAATTGCAAGAATTAAAAAAAACAAGAGATCTAGCTATATATAAGTGATGGCTATATTGTCCCTCCCCTTGAATCACTAATGTAGTTTTCATTTGCGATTGAGTATCCAACGTTTGATCGATGATTTACAAGTAATGAAAAAACACAAAGCCTTTTTTTACTCTCTTCGCTTTGCACAATACGAAGCTATAATTACTGAACTTTTTCGTATATCAATAATAATGATCGTTATGAATGATGAGCATCAATGAAAGAAGAGATTCATTGTGCAATTGGACGTTATGGTCAATAATCGTGAAAAAAATAGATACACAATAAGCTGTATGTACACTATAAGTGTTTGTGTGATTAATTGCATTGTCTTCGTTCCCTTCTTCCCTCCCGATTTCGTTGTTTATTATTTTCTGAAAAATCTTTCAAGATGTTTTTCCTTGTTTTTCTTTTAAAAAATTGTATTTGATGACGTTATTGACTCGAGCACGATGGTGCTACAAATTGAATTTTCCCATTCTTTATGCTTTTTTATTGTTTTCTTTGTTAATTGGTATATACTATTACCTTTTCGATACGGCAAGCTCCTGAATAGCTCTCTCTAACGCCACTTTAGCACGTAATTTTTCTATCGTGCTGCTCGGCAACGATCCGGATACTTGAAAAATGCTCTAAAATCCAAAAAATTCGAAATAATTAAAAAATTGTGTTCCACAGCTGTTTTATTTATCCACCAATAATGAAACAATGGAATATTACCTGCATAAATTCATGGTAATGCGTGTCTGGGCTGTACTTCGTTATTTCTGTGAAACAACCGACCAGCTGTATAAAATTCTGGCACGAAATTAATTTTTGTCTATTTCTCTTGATCAGTGTCAATGCAACTCGGAATATTATCTCGTCACCCTCAAAAAATATGCAGTCCCATATTCTCAGAGTTGTCTGGAATAACGAACGAATCAATGCTTTTATTTTATTTCGGTTTTGTTTGTTATGGATAATTTTTATCTTTCCAATTTTAAATCTTTAAAATATAAAGCGCGGAATAATTTTTTTTTTTATATTTCAAATATTTGAGACTATTTTCTTACTTCTTAAGGTAATACTTCCGCGAATAAAGACAAGAACCATGTTTTTAAAGAATAATTTTTACCTTTCAAGTTTTCAATGTTCGAAATTTGGAAAAAAAAAAAAAAAACTAAAATACAATTTAAATGTTAATAATTATTTTTTAATTAAATCCCTTCTATGGATAGAATTTCAGTGTCTAAATACACAAACCCTTTTTTCAATAGATAATTTTTACCTTTCAATTTTTCAATCGTTGAAATAAAAAATGTAAAATAAAAAGAAATATAGATGTTACATCTTAAATCATTTTCAAATCAACTTACTTTTGTGGGTAATACATGAGAAAATAAACACATGAACCATCTGGTCATTGTAATATCCCAAGGTAGATCCTTGCCTGTTAGATGCTCATAGACGTCCGGCACTTCAAGCCTAAAAAATATATTCTTGAGTCTTTCAAAGAAAAAAAAATAAAGTGAATCTAAAATTATTGACGAGATAAAACGTGTGTTTACCTGACAAGCTCAGCGAGCACGTTCATATCAGTGAGCAAACCATCTTTTGACGGTGTATAATACTCTGGTAAAATTTTCTCGATCAATATCTTTAGCAGCCAAAATGCATTCTCTTCATTTTTCGTCACTAAAAGTAATAATCCCGCGATGTAGTTCATACCCTGATAATTGAAAAACCAAATATATTTCCAATAAATAAAGTGATAATTTAAATGTATGGATTTTACTAATCGATCTTAAATTCTCGTTTTTTATTTGCCAGTTATAAATCGAAGAACTAGACGGATATTCTTACTTTACAATATCCAACGGCTTTATTCTGGTGGGCGAAAGCCAGTAGAACATTATAAAGCTGATAATTTTCCGTATTGTCGAAGATTGTATTGTCGGAAGAAGTGTACAGTGCATCCTTTTTGATAATCTCTATGATTCGACTATCGTGCGGACCCTCCAATGATCTTTGATACAAATTTGGAGATGCATTTTTGAGCTCCTCGCCACCCTTGACAGCCAGCCACATCTATAATCAATTTTTTCTCGTTAATTCAGATAATTAATTTGTAAAATTATGTATTACTACAAATTCATCGTAACGGCTCTCACCATGGCCCTGTGCTCTTCTGGAATGCCATCGCGTACATAACCCTGGATAGTTGCGCTGCGCTCCAGCGGTTTTCCATCGCCAATAATAGCGGCCCATTTTTCGGCTTGGTCGACCAGTTCCATGAGGTTATCTAACTTGAAATCATTGTCTATTTCATCATCGGCGTCCAGTGGATCATCGAATCTATATTCATCGAAAATGTTTTATTAGTATTCATTCATTTATGAGATCTAATGTAATGAAAATTAACGATTGATTTATGAAAGATAGAAAATAAATTGATAAGAATTTACATTAAATAAATTATCAAATAAATAAATCAACGAACAAATTGATAAATAAAAAATTAGTTAATTCAACACAATTGACGAATTATTTATGAGAATTAACGAATGAATTAAGAAAAATTAACGAATTTCTTATGAATATTAACATATGAACTGGAAAATAATTAACGAAAATAAATTTTTAAAATTACGATAACATTAATTAAATTCATTAATTTACAAAAAAAATGTACTAGAATTAGGAAATTAATTTTACACAAGTAACATATTATTTACGAGAATTAACGAATAAATCAAGGGCAAAATTACGAACTAACATGCGATAATTATAAATTAAATTGTCGACAATTAACGAAAAAATTTATAAAAATGAGCGAATAAATTTACAAGATTTCAAGAACACATTTACGGAGAAATAAACCGAAAAAAATTTACGAGAATTGAAAAAACTGGAGGACCAAACAAAAGATAAACAATGAAAATAACGAGAGGATTGATTTTGATGTTTCCAAACGTGGGACGTTCGCGAAAGGGCTGCGGTCATATCTGTCAGATATTATATTTTAGTCAGAACCTCAATAACGCGAATCGATTGATTAGTCATTGAGTACTTATTGTCGTATCGGAGGCTATAATCATACTGAAGATTTAAATTGGCATTAATGATGCGCCAGAAGCAAAGGATTTATGAATTTTCAACTGAGTTGATCGCACCTACCTCATATATGAGCCGGCCATTTTCCGAGTGAGAGGATCGGCGTGTCACGTGGAAAATACAAAGAAATAAACTTTGAACTGATTTTACCGTAAACGATTTTTTCTATTCGCGGATTTCCTCACGATTCATTGATTTACAAAACAAGATGTGGCTGTCTGTAGTATGACCGGCAACCCAAAACCGCAGTGTCGACGGACAGAAGGTTACTTGTACTACGGCAATCTTATTGTGACTTTTCGAATTTACCTCTAACCAGCCTTTATATAGGGAAAAATTGTATGGCTTGGAATATGGCATTACAGGTGGTATGGAGTAATTACTTATTAATGGTATTGTTTTTTCGGGAAACGGAGTATCTATTTATTAATGATATCGTTTTCTGGGGAAATGAGTAATTAGTTACTAATGGTATTGTTTCTTTGGAATATGGAATAATTATTTATTAATTATATCGTTTTCTTAGGAAATTGAGCAATTACTTATTGACGATATCTTTTTCTTGAAGAATGGAGTATTTAGTTTATTACTAATACTATACTTATTGTAATGGATAATGGAGGTGATCTACTTGAGAACCGAATTTTGGAGAGTTACATTATCGAATATTTTAGGATTTAACGCTTGGGCCAATAGCCACCTACTTGGAAATGTTTGACACGCAAACCGAGAGTACACCTCAAGACCCTCATACTGTCATGTCACTTACAAGAGGCTGTTTTAAAATATTATCAACATTACAAACTTTTTTTTCAGATTGTATAATAAACAAATGCCTTTCACCGATTATGTTCCTGTCCATTTTTTTTAGAACAAAAATTCTTCATAAACTCTTAAAAAATTGCAGACTAAGGTGGTATCCTGCCTTGAAAGTAAATATGTAGAAAGAAATGGTGATTAAATTTTTATATTTTTTTTCCAGCACGAGATCAATGCACGGAAGATATATACTCCAAAAATTGTAAATAAACGGATTGTTATTCGTGAAAAATATTTCGATTCAAAAGCTGTTGAAAATAGCTTTAATACTAGGAATATCATGGAAATAATACGTTTAATGCCCCGACGTATACCTAATGCGGTACCATGATTTGTACAACAGTGATAACAAATATCATCAGTACCCGACAATAAGATAGTTTTTTTACTCACTATATCGTGGTTTTTTCAACTATGTCGGTCTGTATTATATCGTGTACAACACAAATTTTGTATGAGTCAAATAAAAATGTCTGCAACAGTCCATAGTGTCGCGTCGTGTGCTTTGTTTGGTTACTTGGAAAATTCATGTCATAATAAACCTATTAACGGCTGATATGACAAAAATTCATCGCCAGTTTTCGTCTCATATTTTTTATTGAAAAAAGTTTCCAAATCACCTCAAGCACCTTATCTTACGTTTTCAGACTCTCTCTTCTCGAATCCAAAGTCAGCTTGACTCAAAAATTAGTTTAAATAATTATGCTGTATTCAGAGTATCCGGATTGACCGTATGTTACTGCCCTCTACAGTTAATTGTTGTATTGCTCCCATTTAAATTGCGGCGGCTATTTGTGAATAGCAGATCGTACTGAGCCCCCGACCGTTTCACACATTCGTGCGCACTTATTAATAAAATATTCTAGTGACTGAGAACGCATGTCATTATAACATTACGCCCCCATCCCCGGACACCACAATAATAGTTTTTTAATGTTTTTTTTTTTAACAAAAAACGCAAATTTTACTCTTTTTTTTAAACTGTGAATTTTTGAAACTATCCTATCATTAATAGTTGTTCGTGAGATATAAGTGGTTGAACAATTTTTTACGGTCTCAATAAATAAATACGGCTGTTGTTTATATGTGACATCATTCGCGTAATGCGTATGTATTTACTCGTCAAGAATGTTTGTAAATAAAAAATTGAAAAAAGAAAACAGATTGTTACAATGATATACCCCATATTTGGGCCCGATAGATTTTTGGGTCAGGCGAGGCCCAAATCACGGTTTTTCATAAAAAATACTGAGATTTCACGAAAAATGAGTTTCACACTGTCCACAGCTTTCCTGTTGGTGGTCCTAAAATTTGGCGTGGTATAAATATCGAGGCCTATCATGCCCAGATCTTGTTTTGTATGTAATTTTTTAAATTATCATCGTAAAACTTGATTTATCAACATCTTCGTCAGTAGTACTCCCCTTAAACCGATAAAATACTTCCCTCAAACCGGGGTCGCATATTTTTTTCCCTCAAAGTATACAGAGTGGATGATAATTTCCTTAACCCATTAACGCTGAGGTGATCAGAATTTTCACTAACTTTTCAACGTGTTTTATTATTATTTTATCAGACCAAAAAAATAATGCAATATCTCTATTTCTACACAAAATTTGATGCTTTTTCAGAATCGGAGCACAAAATTTCGATTAGACACTGAAAAAAAAAAAAAAAAATAGCCGATTGAAGCGTGAAAAACGTGAAAATTATGAAAAAAAAAATTTTTCGCATTTTTTTTTTTACAATGATACCGCAAAGATATCGACTTTTTGCTATGATCAGAAGAGATCATGGCACTCGAAAATTGAGAGGCATTCTTTTTCAGAAAATTTCATAGACGCGTTTTTTCAAAATGTCGGCGATAATGAAAAAAAAATCTTATGAAAATATATTAATCTATCATTTTCATAAAAACTTTAGAACAAAATTTTTGAGAACACAAATATCTTAAAATTAGTCAAAAAATACTCTGAAACTTTTTCAGAATTTTTGGAGACAATATTTGATTTTCGAAAATTTTTTAAAATTCATTTTTTCAAAAATACCTCAAAAGTTTTTGAAAAAATTTGAGAGTATTCCTTGATTAATTTTAAGACTTTTTTGTTCTTAAAAATTTTTTTTCTCAAGTCTATAGGTTTAAATGAATAAAATAAATGTGTGGTGTTCAGATCTCGAGAGATCTACAGCCGTACATCGCAGTCTACTCCCAAGAGCTATGGGTTGTGATGTATTTCTTGACCGATGTGGATTCAAGGTGAATTGATCAGATTCACGCTGTCCTTATCAAATTTTTTCAGACACTTTTGAGGTATTTTCGAAAAATTGGATTTTTTTAAATTTACGAAAATCAAAAAATGGCTCCAAAAATTAAAAAAAAATTGACAGTATTTATTGACTAATTTTAAAACATTTTAGTTCTTAAAATTTTTTTTCTAAAGTTTATAGTTTTTAAGAAAACGATAGATTAAGATTTTTATAATATTTTTTTATTCTCGCCGCCATTTTGAGAAAAAAAGGCGTTCATGAAATTTTCGGAAAAAAATTCCTCTTAATGTTTGAGTGCCATGATCACCTCTGATCATAGTAAAAAGTTGATACCTTCGTGGTATCATTGTGAAAAAAAATTTTTTTTCGAAAATTTTCACGTTTTTTACGCGTCAATCGACCATTTTTTTCTTGGTGTCTAATCAAAATTTTGAGTTCAGATTCTGAAAAAAGCATCAAATTTCGAGTAGAAATAGAGATATTGCATTTTTTTTTGGTTCGATAACATAATCAATAAACACGTTGAAAAGTTAGTAAAAATTCTGATCACCTCGGCGTTAATGGGTCAAGGGTTCGATTCTGATTTCATGGCCATTCGTTTTGTCGAATTATATTATAGCCGTGCTTTCGCAGGTGGCAGGTTTTTTTTTTGTAGCTTTAATGAAAAAAAATTATAAATTTTGTTGAGTAGCAAAAAAAATTTATTGACTATTGTCCATTTTACATGGAAATATTTTGGGAAAATATAATTCTAGTTTTTCAATTTAAATTTAGTTTGTAATCATTTATAGAATCTTGTTTTTTTTAGAATATCTATTCTCATAATCTGTTTTCTCGCACACAGTCATGTTACGATCGGCAAAGTATTTTATCGCTGATGGTTATGTCAGCAACGTTCATTTTTCGTTTTGAAATTTAGTTTTCATTTGACGTTTGCTCACTTCACCTATCAGCGTCTAAAAAAATTTATGCGATCGCGAGACAATTTGTGGAGTCGGAACTAGGCGCCATTGCCTACAGTGTATCCCAATAGTTTTAAGAGCACCAACTTCCTGATCATGATCACTAATATAAGTAATTTCTCCATTTCCCAAGAAAGAAATATCATTAATAAATAATTATTCCATATTCCAAAGAAACGATACCATCAGTAACTAATTACTCATTTCCCCAGAAAACGATATCATTAATAAATAATTACTCCTTTTCCCGAAAAAACAATACCATTAATAAGTAATTACTACATACCACCTATAATGCCATATCCCAAGCCATACAATTTTTCCCTATATAAAGGCTGGTTAGAGGTAAATTCGAATAGTCACAATAAGATTGCCGTAGAACAAGTAACCTTCTGTCCGTCGACACTGCAATTTTGGGTTGCTGGGCATACTACAAACGACCACATTTTGTTTGGTAAATCAACGAATCGCGAGGAAATCCGCGAATAGAAAAAATCGTTTACGGTAAAATCAGTTCAAAGTTTATTTCTGTGCATTTTCCACGTGATACACCGATCCTCCCACTCAGGATATGGCTAGCTCGTGGTTAAGGTAGGTGCGATCAACTCAGTAGAAAATCCATAAATCCTTCGCTCCTGGCGCATCATTAATTCCAATTTAAATCGCTAGTATGATTATTTGCTACGTCTCGCAAATTTATTTATTCATTCTCGTCAATTTATTAATAAGTTTTTGTAAATTTTTTCGTTAAATGTCGTCAATTGAGTTATGATTTATCGCAAATTAATTCGTAATTTAGCTCTTCATTTATTCGTCAATTCTCGTAAATAATTTGTTGCTTTTCTCAAATTAATTAATTATTTTTTATAAATTTGTTCGTTCATTTATTTATTTTATTATTTATTTATTGCGAGCTTTTTAAAATGTATTCTTGAAATCTCAAAAATTGTTTGATAATTGGGTTAAATTTAATATAGCGGCGTCGATGAGTATGGATTCGTGAGACCAGAGAACTTCGACTATGAAACATACAGGGATTTTAAGATAGATTACCTGAAGGTATTGGCCGAACAAGCCAAAAAATGGGCCGATATTATTGGCGATGGAAAATCGCTGAAGCGCAGCGCAACGATCAAACGTTATATACGCGAAGGCATTCCAGATAAGCACAGGGGCATGGTGAGCGCCGTTACGATAAATTTTTAGCGACAATCACTTTTATTAATTAATTATCTGAATTACCGAGAAAATATTGATTATAGGTGTGGCTGGCTGTCAGCGGTGGTGAGGAGCTCAAAAATGCATCTCCAAATTTGTATCAAAGATCATTGGAGGGTCCGCACGATAGTCGAGTCATAGAGCTTATCAAAAAGGATCTACCACGCACTTTTCCCGACAATATATATTTCAATGATACGGAAAATGATCACCTGGATCAGCTTTATAATATTCTACTGGCATTCGCCCACCAGAATAAAACCGTTGTATATTGTCAAGTAAGAATATTCGTCGAGTATTTCGCTTATTACTGGCAAAAAAAAAAGAATTCGAGATCGATGTGTAGAATCAATAACTTAAAAATAATCATTTTATTTATTGTAAATATATTTGGTTTTTCAATTTCAAGGGTCTGAACTTCATCGCAGGATTATTACTGTTGGTGACGAAAAACGAGGAGACTGCATTTTGGCTGCTGAAGACATTGCTCGAGAAAATTTTACCAGAGTATTATACACCAAAGATTGACGGTTTGCACACTGACCTGAACGTGCTCGCTGAGCTTGTCAAGTAAACACGCGTTTTATCTCGTCAATTATTTTAGATTCACTTGATTTTTTTTCTTTAAAAACCATCAAAAATATATTTTCAGGCTTGAAATACCGGACGTCTATCAGCATGTAACAGATATTGGTCTAACTTGGGCTCTTATATCGACCCGATGGTTCGTGTGTTTATTCGCTGATGTGCTACCCATAGAGGTGAGTTGATTAAAAAAATAGTAGATTTAAGAATTGACATATATTTTTTTGTTTTATTTTGAGTTCTAGATTTTAAGGATTGAACATTTAAAAAAATTAAAAGTATACATAAAAAAGAAAATTGTTCGTGCATTTATTCAATAAATTATCAATAGGTGTGAGTTCATATAAGAAAGTTTTAAGGCTGAACATATATTTTTATTTTCATTTTATATTTTGTATATAAAAGATTAAAAAATGGAAAGGTTAAAATCATCTGTTGAAAAAATGGCTTGTGTGATTATAAACTTAAATATTATCCACAGAATAGAGTTGATTAAAAAATTTTTTTTACATTAAAAAAATATTTTTGTTCAATTTTTTTTTATTATAAATTTTGAATTTCACAAATAATTGCGATTGAAAAAGTAAAAATTATTGTTAAAAAAATGACGGTCAGCCTTGATTCGCTGAAGTATTACCTTAAGAAGTAAAAAAATAGTTTTCAATATTTTAGATACAAAAAAATAATTTCCCATTCCATATTTTAAAGATTTAAAATTGGAAAGATAATAAATATCCATTCAAAATCAAAACCAAAAATATTAAAAGCATTGATTCGTTTGTTATTCCAGACAACTCTGAGAATATGGGACTGCCTATTCTTTGAGGGTAACGAGATAATATTCCGAGTTGCATTGACACTGATCAAGAAAAACAGACAAAAATTAATTTCGTGCCAGAATTTTGGACTGCTGTTCACATGTTTCAAAGAAATAACGAAAGACAGTATAGTCATTCAGTGCCATGACTTTATGCAGGTAATATTCGGTTGTTTAATTATTGGTGGATAAATGATACAGCTGTGGAGCACAATTTTTTAATTATTTTGAATTTTTTCAATTGCAGAGCATTTTTCAAATATCCGGATCTTTGCCGAATAGCACGATAGAAAAATTACGTGCTAAAGTGGCGTTAGAGAGAGCTATACAAAAGCTGGCCACATTAAAGAGGTAATAGTACCACCAATTAACAAAGAACAAACAAAACAAAACATATATAATAGGAAAATTCAATTCGTACCACCATCGAGCTGGAGTCAATAACGTAATCAAATACAATTTTTGAAAATAAATAGAGGAAAAAAAAATTTGAAAAGATTTTTCAGAAAAGAAAAACAAAGTAATCAGGAGGGAAGAAGGGAACGAAGACAATGCAATTAATCACGTCCGTGTAATAATACACAAATAATTGTAGTGTACATACACCTTATTGTGTGTATAATTTTTTCACGATTACTAACGATAACGTTGAACTGTGCAGTAACTTTTTTTTCTTCGATGCTTATACTTAATAACGATCATTATTATTGATATATACGAAAAAGTTCAGTAATTATAGCTTCGTATTTTACAAAGCGAAGACAGTAAAAAAAAGCTTTTCATTTTTACATCACCTGGGAATCATCGACCAAACGTTAAGTACTCAATCACAAATGAAAACTACAGTAGTGATTCGAGGGGAGGGATAATATAGCCATCTATTGTAACGAAATAATTACTATTGTACATGCGGTTAGTTGTAGTAGAAACAAAAGAAGCTATGAGAAATCGCTCATATATATAGACAATTTATGTACATTTGAAATTATTTTCTTTAGAGTTCGTTTGAAAATGTATTCTTGAATACTCAAAAATTGTTTGATAATTGTGTTAAATTTATTCGTAAATTACTCGTTCATTTTCACAACATTAATTTTCAAAAATTAATTAATAATAATACAGCGGCGTCGATGAGTATGGATTCGAGAGACCAGAGAACTTCGACTATGAAACATACAAGGATTTTAAGTCAGATTACCTGAAGGTACTGGCC
>JABMBV010001261.1:0-11600 GCA_018906735.1 Mesochorus sp. PSUC_FEM 10030011 | reverse complement strand
ATATACATATATATAATATATGTATTAGGTGTGAAGAATGAGAAAATTGCGTTAGAGGCACATTAGGTGAGCGAACGATGAAAGTTTTACGCGATGACCAAACGTCATTACTGTGTCATTGAACCTGCGGTACACACACGCGTGTACGAGTCGGATACTAGAATGCATTACACTCTGTCGAACGGAACGATCGTGAACACTTAGGACGCTCATTTTTCTCTCTCTCTCTCTCTCTCTTTCTCTCTCCCACTCCTATGTCTCTGTTTTGCGGTCGTTGTTTGTTGCCCGATGCTGAAATGCAGACTGTTGGCGAGTCACCGGCAGTTTATTGCAGAGGCATCAGGTATCTTATAAACCTTTGGGCACTCATCGGCAATTTTAACCCGAAGAATTTCTGAATGGCCGAGATTTATCAGGGAATTTCCTACAATTTGGTACGATTTCTGGGTCAATACCGCTTAGGTGAAACATTATGAGATCGACAAAAATTATTGTCGTTAAATCATTAAGAAACATATTTGATTTTTTTTTTTTTTTTTTTTTTCAATTGTGTAAGACTAATTAGAAAATGTTAAAGGAACATTTTGTAGCACACGTAATCGATCGAAAATATAATTTATCGGCACAGATCGCGACTCGTTTAGTAATTCAAAACATTTTTTTTTGTCGAAGTTTTCATTCGTGTCTATAAAAGACTCGGAATATCGTTGGATTAATTAGCCCCTGATTCCCGTGGGGGGAGGGAGGGGAAAGATTACGAAAATTGTAAGATTTTATTGATTCACTGCAATATTTGCCGTGACACGTACCTGGGCTCATATCCCGCGTGCGTCCAGTTTTTCCTTACGTCAGAGTAGCTCACTTTTAATTTTTCATTATTTTCCGCATACGACACTATTCCGTCAAAATTCGATCGATGAAAAAAAAATGGATTTTTTTTTTTAAATCGAATCAATGCCTGACACGATTGGTATTGATTGTAAAATTCAACGATTGAACGATGATTCGACGACGGCACATGGCGCGCACGTAAAGAAAAAAAAAATAATATAATGATGCAAAATTAATTGAACAAAATTTTTAGCTGAGCACTCGAAACCATCGGTACGTTATCGAGAATTGCGTTTTTTTTTATTTTGCTAATTTCTTTCGTATCGATTGGTCGTCGATGAGAAACAAAAGTAAAAGAAATAAATTTTTCACTATATGTCATTCGAACGACACACAATTTATGATGAAACAAACGGAGCTCTGTCACGTGTGCGTAAATAATTTCCTTTCTTTCTCTCTCTCTCTCAAAATGATTATTACGCGACACCAAATAACGAAACAGAAAAAAAAGACGATCGTCGTCTCGCGCACAAGTCGTAATGTCACAGGACACTTATATACACGCACGTATACACTTTTTTTCTCTTTCTCTCTCTCTCTCTCTATTTTATTTCTCCTCTTATATTTCTTCCAAAAGTATGCGGTAAGTGTAGTAGTTGTAATAAAGCTTTTTTCGATGAGTTCGCGCCACTTGTGTGCGAAGACGTTTAATTATCTTCACCTCGTGTGTATATATAATATAATATATGATTTTTCATTTGTTTCAATAATATATATCCATATGTTATATTACATAGTAACTTTGTGAAATTTCGTTGTGGCACCTTATAACTTCCCAGGGTAAATCCTTCTTCGTTAACACGGACCGTTAACAAAGTTTTTTTTTTTTCGTCGTTTCCTCAGATACCGGTCGATGCATATATACCGTAAAGAGCTTTCTCAATCACTGCCGCGTTCCTCGAGAAAATTATCAACGAAAACGCCGCGACGATTATATCGGTTACTGCACGTAAATGCTTGTTGTTAATCAATAAACAAAAAAAAAAGGATGGAACGTCGTTTAATCACACACGCACGAAAAAACACCACACAATTAATCGCGCCCGGCAGTCGATTATTCTCGTGTCTGATGACGATGCACACACGGGAGGAGGTTTACGTGTTAAAACAGTGAACAGTAATGAAATATATATATATATCACATATACATATATATGTTATAATCCACAATAGATCGAGGAATCGAGATCGAGCCAACAGTTAATTAATCAGCGATCCTCGTCGTCGTTGGTGTGTGTTTGTGTATAAATGTATGTATCGGTATTACTTGTAATCCTTGATGAATATTACGTACAGTCCTTTAATTCCGTCGTTGTCCGTAGTAAAAGTAATTACGGGGATGAAACGAAAAAAAAAAGAAACACGCGAGAAATAACGGTCCACGGGATAAAAATTGTTGTTGTTGTTGTTATTTTTTTTTTGTAGTGTAATTATTATCTCGGCGTTGTAAAACAAAAAAAATTATTGTGTATATATAATAATTTTTTTGTTGTTTGTTTCTAGTAATACGGAAATATATTATTTTATAATAATGAAGAAAGGCCGGACAGCGAAGTGCCCACGTCGGGTCGCGCTGCCGAACTGTTCGCTCCCCGCCCCTCCGCACTCTTCATTCCCCACCTCTCTCCAACCTCATCCCCACCCCGGAGCCGCTCCTCCCCTCCGCCGCCGTTTCGCGCCGCCGTGTTTAACTATCCCCCACCTAACTTTTCTCTCTCTCTCTCTCTCTCTTTCTCTGTCTCTCTCGTCATTGCCACCGCTGCTAAACTCGCGGGTGAACGACGATGTGTCTGCGAGAAGCGCGGAACACACACATACACTGTTTTAACTGGTGAGGGAGGGGGGAATTCATTGGGAGTAGTGGCTTTGAGGGGGAGAGGGGGGGAAATGGGCGGAGTCGGGTTAACATCGATGGGCAGGGCCTGGCGGATAAGGCTCGTCTCGTTCCGCAGGTTTCTCTCTTTCTCTCTCTCTCTCTCTCGGCCTTTCTCTTCCGCAATACGACTCCTCTCTCTCTCTCTTTCTGTCCCGCGCGCGCTCATTCCCTCGCGTGTTTCCCACTCTTTAGAAAAAGTCGTGCAACGGGCATTAACGCCGCGATGGGACGCTAAGGGAGGGGGCAAAACGGACGCAGAAACAAGACGAGCGATCTTCAACGCCACCTTCGGTCCGGACCCCCCACCTATAGACGCGTTTATACCGCGGCCCCCGTCGTCGACGCCTGTTATCAGACCGCTCTCGCGGAGGCGCGACCGCCGTTCAGCGGCGCATCGCAACATATACATATACAATATCGTTTTTCCTCTCTCTCTATCTGTCTTTTTCTCTCTTTCGTACTTGTGAGTCGCTCTCGCGGGGTAACAAAGGTCAGTCAAGAGACGACCAAGAGATTCCTCAGCATTTTCGTGATTGAATAATTGGACGAAGGACCGGACGTTGGTCCGGTGGAAACGAGATGAGAATTTTCGACAGAGAAGGAAGAGGGAGGAGATGTGATTTGTACAAGAGGTTTGGGATCAATGAACGGATTTTTTCGACGTGAAAATTGCCGTCGACCAGTTTTTTGGATGACAGATCGGAATATTTGGGGGTCAAAGAGATCGTGGAGCCGACAATGGCGGTTGACTCAAGCGATTAACTCCGACTGGTTGGAGCTAACAAGAGGAGGCTTCATTAGCCTCCATCCTCAAACTAATTGGCTCTTCCGATCTCTCTTTCTCTCTCTCTCTTTCTCTCTTTTTTCTTTTTTCACGAGCTTACAAAGTTCTAAACCCAACCCGCATTACCTAGAGACCACGTGACTATCTCTCTCTCTCTCTCTTTCTCGTTTCCACTTTTTCCTATACTTCGATGGTAGGGATTTTTCACGATCGTTGAGAACATCCGAGCGAGTGCGACGATCTCGTAGCAGCCTCTCTATTTGTATATATATCTATATGTCCACGGAACATATAGAGCCACCGCAACGGCATGAACGAGACGGCGCGAGATTCGCTATACCGGAGGCCGGGAGCCAACTTCCCGGATATCTTTCCCCGGTTATCTTTCCTCTCGCGAAGACGCGCCGTCGAGCAAGAACTATATACACATTACTATAACCTCCCACCGGACATATCACTCGCGCCCAGCATCCAGTGAAACTCCGAGTGTATAAGAGAGATGGAAGATCTTGGATTTCCGGTTGTCTTCCTCGGTGCGCTCACTTTCTATCAACCCTGTTCGGTATAGAAACCACCACAAACGCCTCTTTTATTCCTCCATATCACTCTCTCTTTTTCTCTCTCTCTCTCTCTCTCTCTTTTTATCATCCCCACCTTTTCTAGCTTTGCTCACGTGAGCGATACGGAGAGTTCAAACACGAGTTGCTCTTACGTTTCGTATAATGTTATTATATATACGAAAAGGAAAAAAAAAATGTAGGGAATTTCGAATACATGTGTTGTAACCAGTGAAAAAGAATTTTCTTTATTCGAAGACACGCATCTATATAACGTAACGTACGTAGAATCGCGCGTAATATTGAAGAGCATTTTCATCGACGTTATGTGGATTATTGGGTTGAGAATCGAGGAAAAATTCTTGGGGACGATCGACGACGACGACTTCCGACGGCTGAGCACCAAGTTCTTTGACATATTGCTCTCATGCATTGTGTATCTCAACCGAAAACTTTATTTTTACGATATTACAGTTCGATGTCTATATCATTTTTTTGTATATTTGTTCTGTAAGATTTTTATTCTTTTTCCTTGATAAATGACGTCGAAAAAAAAGTTTCTTCCTGTCTCTGTAAGACGTAAAATTTTTACCCTATAGAGGGAGGCCTCCCTTCGCTATCAGCTACGAGTCGCTTTAAAGTCCTGCGACTGAAAGTCCTTTTTTTCTTTTCTGTTTTTTAATAAACCTCCATTCTCCCTCTGCTTCTTTTCAAATGCTCGTAGAAAGAGCCCCTCTCTTTTCCCCTCCCGATGCATAACGAAACCGTCTCTCCGCATATATACGTAGAGTAACGACAAGGAGGAACAGCAGCAGGAGGAGGAAGAGCGAGGACACGCGAAGGTCCTTGAGTTCGTGGACCATCAAGATCGCAGGTCTCTCGTCACTCCACTGGAATACTGATGCGAAGTAGGCGCAGAGGCATCCTCGTACATAAGAATTCTATGTACAATTCTATACACACAAAAATATCTATACATAGTGAGCTCTACCCCCCTCCCCCCCGAACATGTTCAACCGCCTTTTTTCACTCTTGACAGTTTTCCCTTGGCCCGATACATCGAGACATCTTGACATCGAATAACGAACGTTGCTTTCTTCAAGTGCACGACTAAACGCTCTCTATAGCAGAATAAAAAAGACGCTATTTTTCAATGAAATACAATTTTTTCTACCCCTAATATAACTGTGCCTTATTTGCATCGAATTGAAATGCATTTTACTGGGATATTCCCCAAAGTTTTTTTTCTTCCGAAATGCGCACCATCGGCGACGATATCAGCGGTCGTCGATCGGACAAAGCACAAAAATGATATGATCCGGTCACGGGCACCGGGCTAGGTCAAGGTAAAAGCGCGCGTTGGACTCTCTTGGGTTCGGCACGCGGTGAAGAAGAGCGATGGGGAGGAAGGGAGGGAGGGAGGGTAAAACACTATGTAGTACATATATAGACTTATATATATATTTTTGTGTATAGTAAATATATATGTTCGGTCTCTTCTTCCTTGAATGGATGGCCGAACCCGAGGATCCGTGAAGAAAAGAGCGAGAAGGAGAGTCCGTGTATATATATACGAGAATTCTCTCTTTTCATCTTGCTCGTCGCGCGTCTTTCCACCGCGCGTTCGCTCTCTGTGTGTGCCTCGTCGTCTCGCTTCACGGTTTTACTGCACTTTCAGGATTCCGGGAGAGACCCGGAATGGCCTTCGGCCAGGTGTGTCTCGTCGTGCTCGCGCATCGTTTTCTCTCCCCCTCCCCTTCCTGCGCCCCTTTGCATCCCTCCCCCTCAGTCTCTTTTTCTTCTCTCGAAAAACTCCGCGAGTTTACTCTCTCTCTCTCTCTCTTTCTCTTGTCTCGATATTGCTGTGTTATGTACACCAGTACCACGATAGTTTAGGACCTTGTAAAATTTGTCGAATTCTTTTTTTCCTCAACGCTCCCTCGGTACGTCGAGGAAGAAGAAGAAAAAGAAGAAAAAAAATCAGCTCAATAATCGTGTGTTGAAGGGTGAATATAACCGTGAATGCACCAGTAAATTACTGTGCTCTGGAGAGAACATTTTTTTTTTTCGTGAATCTTCTAATAAAAACGCTTCGCACACACGCACAATGGGAGGGGAGGGATTAACTATAAATTCTGGTATGCAGAAGCATTCATCGCGGAAATTTCATTTTTCTTCTTGTTCGGTTATACATAGAAAATGAGAGAAATGATTCGATGCGCTCCGTGTCATCGGATGATCAATGTGAATTATCTCGAGTATATCGTAGCTCAGAGATAATCTCACTTTTCATAAATGTTATTCGTTCTCAAATGAATTCAACCTGCTGCTAATTGAGTAAAGTAAAAAAAAAATCGAATGCAAAAATAGGAGAGAAAAAAAATCGGAAAAATTGAAGCAAAGTATAAGTCCATTGGGGTTTTTTTTTGTGGAGAAGATGGCACGCATAGGAGATCGAGAGTGCGTTTGATGGTCTCGAACGTTTTACCTTTTCTCTCTCTCTCTCTGTCTTTTATCCTTCCCATATGTACCCTGGCGGCCCGTTCGCGTTTTATGGGCTCGTCAAAACGTTCCGCGCGCGCGATTCTCGACGCTGTATATTACAGGTATAGTAATATAGGTACAAATATATATACATCGCGCGCCCGCGCATTCTTGGCTTGAGCGGGCGTATGGACCGCGTGTCTGGTGGCAAGAGGTCGCGGCAAAGAGTTCTGTCCAGATAATAGCAGCAGCCCCCTTGGCACCCGAGGGCGTCACGTGGTGCGCTCGTATTATTCTCGATGTATAATAGTCTAAATCATGATTTAAAAATATTATTTGTATTTTTTATAGCGCGACAGGGCATTGATTCCCCGATTTTTTTTCTCGTCTTTTTATTTCCTCCCCCGATATAAACGATCGAGAACGTTATCACAGTCCAATGCAACAGGGCAAAGAAAAAAAAATGGTGAATTTACGAGTATGAGCTCGCGAGAGATGCCCACACGAAAACGCTTTTCTCTCTCTCTCTCTCTCTCTCTCTCTCTCTCTCTCTCTCTCTCAAAATGGCCGTTGACGGGGACCACTCTTGAAACTTTCGAAAGTCTCGTTCTCGTGAAAGAATATATATATGAAAGAAAAGAAAGAAGAAGAAGGCGAGAGTGAAAGAGCGCGCGAGGAAAACCGGACGGACCAGACAGCCGGGCGCCCCCAGGGTTCCCATCCCTCTTATGGTGCGTATGAGGACGACGCGTCCTGGCGGGCCCTTCAACTCTGATCGCCCATATAGTTCACGTCCTTCTTGTTCTTCTTCCTCTTCTTCGTCCGCGTATAGCCAAAGCTACCGCGTGCGCGCTCGCATTGTATGATGCGTTTCTCTCGTCATAGTTTTCTCATCGAAGGGGAATGAATGTGTATCATATGTGTGTTAAAGGGTGTATGCATTTTGAAAAAAAAAAGAAGAAGAAGAAGAAGAAGAACAAAAAGAATATCTCCTCAGGTCGTTTGAAGACCCTCGCGAGATTTGACGACGCCCATTATACATAGTACAACAATATTATATATTTAGCCTATGGACATATATAGTGTGTCGAAGAATAAAAGGTTCAGCTGGACGCAAGTCCTTCTTTTTTTTTGTTCCTTCTCCTTTTTCATACGTGTGTATAAGTATCATCGTAACGATCCGCGCGCAGGGATATATAATTAATTCCAAGTGGGGTGAAGAGAAGACGCAAGAATGAAAGAGAAAGAGAGAGAGAGAGACAGAGAGATAATGTTCTCGTCCGCACTTTTATGGGCATATGTATACACAGGTATAGAAATAACATCCTGTCCAGTTCTTCTTCTTCTCCTTCTTTTTTTTTTAATAATTATTTCAAGAGGATTCGGGGAATATTATAAGCCGAAACCGGAGGATGCATATCTTACGCGCATACGTGGTTTTCTTTCATTGAAGGCGCGCATATAACGACAGCGCAGAGAGAATCGCGAGAAAAACGAGGAGACATTGACGAAGGCATGAAAAAAAAAAAGAAAAAAAAAACTTTCGATGCGGCGTTGTGAACCCCCGTCGATTTCGTGCTAATACGACACGAGTCTAAAAAGGGATTTTTCTGCTCGCTGCTATATACACGCATCTTATTCTTTCGGATCTTGCTTTTTCTTTCGCAAAATCTTTCTCTTACAGGTACAGGAGGAACGAACCGACAGACAAAAAGAAGATGAAATAGAAGAGAAAGGACGATGAAATGGTGAGAAAACCTGAAGGATTTTTCGCGTTTTATATATGTATATATTGTCGAAGGATCCCCAATGGTTTTTCAGGTGGTGTACAAGCTCGCTCGCTCGCGCGCGCGCGCGCGCTACCACCAGTCAAACCAACAGCAGGTGTTACAACTTCGTTTCTCCACGTGCATTCCAACTAAAATATTGTTCTTCGTTGTTCTCGTTTTCCTTCACACCATTCTCTTTCTCCACTGTCTTATTCTCTTTCTTTCTCTCACATTCGAAATTTCTTTAACGTTTCGAACAGAATCTCTTTCTCTCTCTCTCTCTCTCTCTCGCACACGTCATTGTCTGTCCGTTCGGCATGAATTTTTATGTCCCTGTCCTGCAGCCGATCGGGACACCCCCTGCCAGCGTAAGCCTTTCAGTACCGCGGCGTTTCTTTTCCCCTTCTTATACACACACACACACACACAGTCAGGCTCTCAATCTGTTTTCTTCTCTCAGCGCATACGATATTTCGTTTCTACCTGTCGAACTAAACCATCTCTAAAATATACCGTGAACGAGATTGAGGGTGGGGACCTGCTGCTGCGGCTGTTGCTGGTGCTTTTGAAAACTTTTGGTGATTTCGGACGCAAGTACACACGGAGGATCCTTACATAACATATATATCCTCCGAAATAATATTATTAGAAGGCAAAAACATCCTTCGCGAGGCATTTTACGGTTTGATGACGACGCGTTTATTCCTCACGAGGTAAACGCGCGATCCTCGAGAGTATTTCAGCTGAAGGCGAGTCTGGAATTACTTTTTTTCCGTTTCTCTCTGCAAAAATGTCTCGATTCAATGGTGATGAGAGACAATGAGTTCTTTTTTGTGTCCGAGAAACGATCCTAGAATGCAAAAATTCGAGGAGGAGTTGATGGGCCAAAAAAAAGAGGGGGTGGGAGCAGGAAGGACCTTCGATGAAGTGTGGGGGGTGCGGAGGAGGGAAGTGGCTAATTGAAGGAGAGAAAGAGCCGCGCAATGGCTTGTCGGCACAGTTTTTTTTATGTGTGTGTATGGCGGCGTGGTTCTGTGGGTCGATAGCGCGCGCGCGCGAATGTTGTTTAAAGTCTAGACACAATGTTGGACCCCCGAATTAGAGACGGGGCACAGAAAGCGAACGAGAATGAGGGGCTACGCGACTTTGTGTGCCACAAAGTACGTGTATATACGTAAAACGAGGTATATATGTATGAGGACGAGGACGACGACGAGGCATCATTCCCGCTCACGGTAATTAACGAAATTAGGCGTAATTAGAGTGTTCCGCGGACGTGCGTGTTTCTCTCTCTCTCTCTTCCTCTCTGTCCTTTCGCCTCCGAATATCCTACACTTTGGGAGAGCGAGAAAGTAAGCGAATCCCCTGTATATGTGTGCGAGAGAGTTCTGGTCGTGTATTTACGTAGGTCCGGTCGTCCTAATGACTAACCACGACGAGGCTACGAGGAGAAACGATGATCGCGCGCGCGCGAGGAGCAAGAATCTAATAAGCTCACGAAATTATGGGAACCTCATCCGGAAGACGAAGAAGAGAGAGAGAGAGGGGGGGGAGAAAAGACAGCACCGAAACTCGGCACGAAACACACGAGAGTTTTTCTGCTCCTGACGAAATTTGAATTTCACTGAGAGAAAAAAAAACACGCGTGTAGAGAAAACCAGTTGAGAGGCAGATTTAATTGGGTAACAAGTGTGCTTATAGCGACAGTCATCGGAAAAAAATGGACTCTATATGGGCGCGTTTGACCAGTGGTCGAAAATTGATGGAACGAGGGCTCGAGCAGGCTGCAGAGGGGAAGATCCTGCGAATGGTGTATCTAAACCGGTGAATTTTGGGGGACAATGTCCATCATTCTCGTCGTATCTAGTTCCCTCTGTTCAGTAGCAGCTCGTTGACGCAGCAGCTGCACCTGCAAGTACCGTTTTGGACCCTCGTTGTACATGTGACGAGTCCAACAAGTACTTACAACACAGCATGCACGAAATACATATATATACGTGTGTGTACTATTGGTATGTATACGCACAGGATATCACAGAAGGGGAGAAGGACAGAGCATAGTATGCTGCTGCTGTCGGATGAAACTGGCAGGACAATACACCACCCGCCACCGGCTGACCATTGTCCATCGCGCGCGCGCGCGCGAGGATGCCTTGGTGTGGCCCCCCCCGTGTCACACAAGCCGCGGGGCAACTTTATAGCATTATTATTCGAAGGCGTGTAATCCTAATTCCGTTTGCGAAGCAGGTACTCCTTTTCCTTATACCCGCGCGATTATTCTTTGCTGTAATATACGCGCGTTTATTCTTAGACTCTCTCGATCCTTTTTTTTTGTTTGTTTTTTATCCCGCACATCGCGCTGTGTGTCGTAGCTCGCGGTCTTGTCACCGCATCAACGACTTTGTAAAGTGCGCCCGTAAGCCTTTCAAGACGTTAACGATCTACGAAAGACTCCTCATTGTTTGAGAAAAACGTTTCCACGGCGGAGATTTTTTATATACTCCGCAGCGCGAAACTTTTCGTCGACGAATTAACGCGAGAACAACGAGGACGTTTTTGTTCTTTGGGTTATGCACACTATTTCAAAGCTTTTTTTCTTCTATCACTATTGAAAATGTTTGTTGAATGAATAACGATAATTGGATATACAATCTCTCGTTCATAATCCACCGATAGTGAAAAAGAAAAACGCACCTGCGAGTCATTAATGGCTTCAGTGAATTTCATGAATCATAAAAACGTCCTTTATCTTAACTTTTAAAAGGTTTTATCTGCGGAGTTTAGGACTTAAGCTGTCGTATATATACATATATATCTCTGTTATCCACGAGGTCAATCTGCCGTTTTATTTCTATGTGTGCGTTTTACACGCCGGAAAAAGACACGATGCCCAGGAGAGGGCGGGATGAGATAGCGAAGAGAAAAGAAAAAGTTACGAGAGGAAGAATGGGCGAGAGGGCGCTAGACCATAGAGTGGACAATGCCCAGCATCAACGGATTGCGAGAGAGGGCATTGATCGTCCCCGCGAGTTCTTCACTCTCTCTCTCTCTCTTTTTTCCTTTTTTTTCTCTCTCTCTCTCTCTCTCTTTCTCCATTCACCTCGAAACGCGCGTCGAGCGCGAGCCAACATCGTCGTGGTTACGACGTTTTACTCTCTCACGTTCACAAGCGCAATCCTGACACATACGTGTGCGGTTTAGTCTGCAAAATCTATATATATATATATATTGTGTGTGTA
>JABMBV010001250.1:0-11601 GCA_018906735.1 Mesochorus sp. PSUC_FEM 10030011 | reverse complement strand
ATAATTAACCATAATTATAAGTCGTTCGTAAAAATTATGTTATTATTTAAAAAAGAATAATTTCTCGCTCTACTTTATCTAAATAAACAATGTTGTCATACTTATTTAAATATAAAAAATTTTTAATTTACTGAAGAATTCTTTAAATCGAATTATTATTCGGTTTTTTTTAAACGAGGTGTTTGCTCAAGCATGCAGAACTACCTTAAAAAAAGTTATGAACAAAATCATTTTTGTCGAAGCCTGTACATTCATCGCATTCATTATCCGTATCCACGTGTAAGCACGTACATACATTTAGCCACAGAAAGAGAGAAAGAGAGAGAGAGAGGGGGGGGGATAGAGTGAAAGTGGTCGGTGCCAAAGCGCACCAGGCGCAAACGAGTTATACCAATTTGCTAATAATTGTTGCAGTTATGTTAATTCTCAATCAGCCCCTCGCTCTGGTTCGTTCGGTTTGTTGAAGAATGACAGAGATCGAGAGATCGAAAGAGAGAGAGAGAGTGAGAGAGAGAGAGAGAGAGAGAGAGATAAAGAGAGCGTGGGTACTCGTGCGTTTTATGCAAATGAGGAAATATACCGAGTGAGAGATTGGAAGGTAAAGAGTACAAGCGATTGAGAGGGATAACCGATATTGAGGAGAGAATGAGTGGGCGATATATGTGAATATATAAATATATAGATGATACTCTGGGGTGGGAAACGATGGGAGAGCGAGAGAGAGAGAGAGAGAAAGAGAGAGACTGGTATAAAACGATCGAAATCTACGGGGAGAGATAAAGAGCGTGAATTCATATGTGTGTATGTGTGTGTACAGAAAGATGGGAGGGGGAGATAAAACGAGAAGAATATATATGTACATATTCACACATGTATATATCTGTACATCGATGGGGTTGTGTGTGGGCACTGTGTACAACGATTAAAGCAAACCCACCGGCAACGCGGTGATTACGGCGAGTCTCGTCCACGCGGTGGATTGATTTATCGCTCTCGCTTCACCCCAGAGGATATCTTCTCATCTCCGCCGCACGCACGCACCAGCCCTCACCCTCCTTCCCTGATCAACCCAGTTTTCTCTCCCCATCCGTCCTGTCTTCCCTCATTCCTGACAAGAAAGATCGAAATTTCATTTTTATCTCTTTCCTCCTTTCGCACTTTTGCTCCTTCCCTCTCTCTCTCTCTCTCTCTCTCTATCTCTCTCTCCCGTTTTTTCGCACGTATAATCGAGAACCGATGGACGAATAACGAAAATAAAAGAGACCAACTCGCTTTCGGTATATTTACGACGCGTCATTGAATAATAAACGCCGAGAGTGAAGCCAAAAGAGAGAGAGAGAGAGAGCGAGAAAGCAAAGAAAAAAATTTAATGCTCCGTGCGGTAATTTACGCGAGGAAGATGACTCGGCCAAGATACTCGGTATTATTAGGATCGTTAACTTTTTTTTTCAAACAGCTGTTAATATACGCCGTACGACAAAACTTTTTTCAACAGTAATTTTTTTTTTTATTGAGATTGTTTTTTTTTCTTTTATTTTGCTGGGCCTTCATTATCATTTTTTGTATTTCTCATTTCTTATATATGAATCAAATCAAGTAGAAAATTATTTATACTCCGAAAAAAACGTTGTTTCGAGAAAAACCTGTTCATAGTTTTCTTTTTAAGTCCTTTCTTCTTTTTCAAAAATTTCATTTTCTTCCACTCTCTATGGCTTTCCTTAATTTTTCGACAATTTGAAACTAGAATGATCTCTTAAACCCGGAGTTTCGTGGAAGGTATATAAGCGTCCGGAACACGAAAGGCGGGAGTGGAGTAGAGTTCGCGTGATGGTGCGATAGGAAGCGGCGTCGGGAGGGCTATATACACCGGGATGAGCCCTGATGAGGCTGTTGATACAATCACGAGAGCGATAGGAGGTGGAAGTGGAAGATTTGCCAGGGAAGGGGTTAACTCGACTATGTTTCGAGCTGCGGGATAGGAAGTGGCTGAGTCGAGCTCTCCATATATACATATATACACGTATATATAACCGTATAAAGCAATGTCGATGATGCCCGGGGGGTGAAAGTGTCAGTGCACGAGAAATACAGAGATATATGTATATATATATGCACGCCTATAACCTAGTGACGCTCCGGTTATATCTACATGCCGTAGAATATTCGTGAGGGTTTAAACGAGCCAGAGATAGGATCCTCAAGCGCGGACGAACAAGATCGAGCACCATATAGAACAAACTGCTGTCTATATGGGGGGTTTCGCAGCCAAAACGCCTCGAGCTCTATCCACGAGGTTTTCTTATTCAAAATTTCACAAATTTTCTAAATTAACAATTTCAATAAATATATAATTGTTAATATGTGAAACAATTTCTAACAAAAGTTGAAATTTTAAATCGACACATTTTTATCGAATCACAAAATCGACAGTGAAAAAAATTTTGACCAAATGTTGTATTTGATATTATTCAAATGATATTCGACAGCTCGAAATGCAATTGCGATCGTTGAAAATGATTCACGATCGAAAAATCGAAAAATCACTAGGATCTTCTTGATTGAAATTTTAAAAATTTTACAAATTATTTCGATTCACATTCGTCTGAGCTCACGTATTAAACGATTGAACAATTTTTTTTTTCTTGAGTCCCAAAAAAGTTTAAACCGATTCAGATGGTTTGAAAACACGCGTGATGAAGTCGAAAAAATGGCGATTTGACTTCGTATAGAATTCCTCATATCTATATGTAAAACGGATAGAAGTTGCAAAAGGAGCGGGGGCACGAGGGGACGGGGGGGAAGAGACCTATTACCAACCCTCGCCAATATCCGCCGACATTACCCTCTCGCCCACCCCTCGTACTAACTGTGTGTATGTTCAACACGCGATCCCTCATGTTACACTCCGTTCCAGCTACAACACATTCACACACACATACACACACACACACACATTTATAAATGTGCATATACCGTTTGTATGTGTGTGTAACATCGAGGGCAGTCAGCCATTAGACAACGGCGGGCGATCGGTCGACGTGTGACTAGCGCTAACCCAATCCTCTTTCCCTCATCCCTCGCGATGTGTAACCTTCGTGTAAGACCACCAAACGTCTCGTCGAATCTTCCCACAGATTGTCGGTTTAAAAACCGATGTTACCCCATCTATTGATAATTTTGAAAAAAAAAAAAAAAAAAAATGTAAAACTTTGTGACAATTTGTTTTTTGCCATTTAATTTAAATTTTTCGGCTCAAATTTAATTCCTTTGGAAACTGCTAAGTTCTTTCGCTCTGTTGAGAATTCCGAATAAAAAAGAAACTTTAACTGCAATAAAAACTTTGTTATAATTTGTTTCTTGTCATTAAATTTAATTTATTTGATTTAAATTTAATTGGTTTAAAAAACTGATATGTTCCCTCGGTCTGTTGATAATTTCGAATAAAAAGAAACTTTATCCACGATAAAACTTTGTTAAAATTTGTTTCTCGCCATTAAATTTAATTCTTTTAACTTTGGAATACGCGAGGGCTGTTTGCTTTGCGTTTAACATGTGACGTTTAAAATGTAAAATGCGAGTCCACGGCGCGACAAGAGCAGCCATCAATAATCGCTGGAAAACCGAAGTAAAAAGTTTCCACATCGACTCTTATAAATTTATGAAGAGTTTCGAGTATAAATATATATAGAGAGACTTTTTTTTTTTCTTCCCTTAAGTACTGTATGTAAGGTTCCAATATAAAGAGGGGTGGTTTACCCTCCGAGGGTGCATGCATGTGAGTTCGCTTTGCCTTTTATAGGCTAACCCATAAGCCGCTTGAAGAGCAGATCGATTTTCAAGTAGACGTGCTTTTGAGTATGTGTGTGTGTGTGTGTGTGTTGCCCTCAGTATATCGTAAAAAAAAGAAAAGTCTCGACGGATTCTACTCTCGCGCTTTTTCGCCCCTCTTTTCTCGCTCGTGGCTACAAATCCCGTGAGGGTAGTTTACGGCTCCTGTATATCCACTGCCGATATATATGGGACATTCCACGAAATATGGACTAAAGTTATGCCAGAGGATCTGTACTTGAAATAATGAATATACTTTTTAAAATATGCATGATGAAAAGAGCTTTTATGATTTATTTTTTTCAAATTTTTTTATTGAACCTTTTCGGAGTTATAGCCAACTCAATATTGTAAATTCTACAATTGTAAATTTTGAAATTTGGTGGAATGACCCATATATATATTTGTCGGCTTTATGTTTTTTTTTCCTCTTTTTCTGCCTCCCTTTTCGCTACTTCACTTTCTGTATCGAACCCTTGACTTTTTCTCTGCTTTTCCGCGAGGGCGTTGAGCGGGTAATTAATCGATAGAGAAAGAGAGAGAGAGAGAGAGAGAGAGAGAGAGCGAGAGAGATCGAAGAAGAAAAAGTTGAAGAAAAAACTTGTGGCCAGTGCTGAGTTCTGTTATTTTTTTTCTTTTACGTTTTCTCAATGAAAAATCGTTGGAACCTCTCGTACGAGCAAGAATTTGTTGATGATGATCAGTAAAAAGATGGGCGATGGAGATGAAAAACTTTGTTGGGATCGGTTTACTTTGTAACACGATCGTAAAAGTGAAGGCAAAACTGTTTGTATCTGACGAGTTTTAATTGGATGATGAAATAAAAATTCATTTGCAATTTCTGCGACGTGGAGGGGAATTTTTTTCCGGATCATGTTTTTTTTTCCCGTCCTTCATCATCACGATGCGCGGCACTCGTCGCTATGTTGAGCTTTTTTTCTTTCGAGCAAATATCTTTGCAAAAAGAATCGCTCTGGAGCTGGAATCCAGCTGGAACGCATCGGCCAATTATAAAATGGCTCTCGGAAAGTTTCTCCTGACAAATGGCTCGGGATTCGTGCGATCTTCAGCCGACAAATATCATACACACTGCGCGCTAACATGTCAACAGCACGTTGACGCGCGGAAAATTATAAAAAAATAATACGTTGTACACGACGAAAGTGACCAGAGAGACGAAAGAGGGAATGAATTAATAGATGGAAGATTTATTTATGACACGTCGATCATATCCGTAAGCAAAAGGCGAAAGATAAAAAAGAATTAACTTTAGTAATTTGAAAGCATAAATCGAGAACAGTGAATATATGAAAAAAGAAAATAATTGAAAAATTGTAAATACAAATAAAAAAATTTTTTGATTAAAAAAAATCGATAACGAAAAATATAAGCAAGAAGAGAACAATTGAAAAATTGAATAATTGTAAAAAAAAAAAAGAAAAAAGAGAGAGGAAGAAAGAGGCACGATGAGTTCAATTGTCTTTGAGGAAGTCTCTGACAAAGTGCTCGCGCCGGACTAATGTACTTCAAGTTTCATTCTTTACAAATACACACGCACACCTCGCGTCATCGGGAGACGAGAGAAATGAAGGCTATGCGGAACGCCCCGAGGAAATCAATTGGACTTTCCGACAATTTTCGAGCCATTCTACCTCGAGGCTCTCCCGAGACGAGTTTTTTTTCTTTCTCTCCTCTTTCCCTTAATTCTCATCCCCCTTTATCATCACTCATCGAGACGCGAACGAGGAGCTCGTTTTCTTCCCTCTGCCTCAATTAATTCTCACGAATTCTCTCTGGATTCGCGATATATAATTGAAAACACAAATATATTTTTCACTCATCTAATCACATGATTTTTACTATTTTCCTTCATCCACCTTTTTTTCCCAAATAATTATAAAATATATACGTTTTTCATTGATTCAATACTAATAAAAGAAATCATGAATTAAGGATTAGAGCAACATAATCATATCGCAAATATTTTTCACTGAACAACCCTCACAATTTTCCCTATTTTCCTTATCCACCATTTATTCGAAGAAGTATATATTGTTCATAGGTTCAATAAAAACAAAAATGTATAAATCATGGATCAGATCAAATCATATCAAAATGGAGATTTCCTTTTACCTAAATCCCAGAATCATTTTGGGGGAGGCCTACTTTTAGTAGTCTATTAAAAAGGGTCAATAATTGGTTGGCTCTTATCCCAGTTCGAGGGAGGTTGCGAGCAACCCTGCGAAACAAATGCCATACAAGTACATATATGTCTTTCATGTACCAGCGGGAGAGTTTCCACGACAAAATGCAATAATTCCTGATCTATATACGTTTCACAAAACGAAATCCCCTCTCCTTCTCCATTCAGTAAATCCCTCGGGGGTTTCCTTGACGCGTTACGCCTCCGCGCCCTCGGGCACGGAGCGAATATACCCACTGAGCGAGGGGTGATTGGAAGCACTCACGTTCCACATACAACCCTCGCCGAGGGTGTCCATATTCCTGCGATATCGTCGAGGATGTATCGAGTGAATCGTTGTTTGCGGACACCCGAGACTTTGCGGAGGGAGAGGGGGGGCAGTCCAGGGATGATTCGTCATCACTCACCCCATCTTCCCTTTGGATTGAGGACGTCACGCGCCACATATACACACATACACACATGAGAGCAGGGGTTGAAAGAGGTAATGGATATACGGATGTGCAGCATCGAGGGTTCCATTTCGGCGCGCGTCTACTCGTGTCAGTCAGTGAGATGAGATTGTCTATATATACATAGAGCATATAATCCGAAGAGAAAAGCGAGAGATGAGCTTTGAGATACTGTGGAGGGAGAAAAAAAAATGAAAAACAGGAAGAAGGGTGCGACCCTCGTTACGATCTCTCTAGCCCACCCGAAGCGTGCATAATCCGCAACTTTTCTGCAACAGATTTCACCATTATTATTTCCAGATTTATTATCGAGCGATTCTATCTTGTTGTCTCTCTTTTGTCACCCTGTTTTTTCTTCACCATCCTCATTATACTCTCGTATCCAACGCCATCTATCACGGGAATGAATTTTAGTCGTTTTCCATTGGAGCAGAAACGTGTATAAAAATGTCAATGGCAAATAAGTTTTTTTATTTTTTTTTATTTATTTATTACGTTTGCTGGTAAGAAACTACGATCGTGCAATTGATTCTGCAAAGTCTTCGTGCAAATTTCGAGTCGAACCCTCGCGGTCGTTTCACGTCATTAACTTTTCCCAGCTCATATAATAATTATCCTTCTGTTGAAATTTTTACGATCGGGGGTTGGTATAATATATACGTATTTATGGATAAATATATTTGGGATATATTCGTCGGTGCTCTCGAATAGGCGGAATGTTAACGAGAGGGACCATCCCTCAAAAAATCCGTGTCGTTAATGGCTGCAACCCCTGTCTGTCTATTCTCTTTCTCTCTCTCATTCTCTCTCTCTCTCTCTCTGTATGCTTTCTACATTGTCAATAATAATAAGCCCGTCGGTTCGAGCGCCCTTTTTTCGAGTATCCTTCTTTGTCGAGACTCTCGTCAAAACATCAACGATCCCTCTGTCCAATAAAAAAAAAAAAAATTCACCCTTATACATTCGTTTATTGCATCGAGCACAGGAGAGCAGCACTGATCTACAGATACGAAAAAAAAAAAACATTCATTTTGGATATCACCTATATCAAATACCACGCGGGTCAGAAAAAGGGATATAGAGGGTATGGTGGATTGAAATCGAGTCGAGTTTTCAACAAAAATCCCCCGAACATTTATAGCGATAGCGATTTTTTTTATATTTCTTTTCATTTAAAAAAAAACGCAATTTTCGAATTTTTTTGCAGCAGAATTCGATTGAAGTTGCGTTTTGAAAAATTCTTAAAATTCCGATTCCGATAAAATTCAATCAACGATTAATTGTGATAAAATGGATTCGAAATATAATAATTGAAGTATCGCAACTGAGGAATTTTGTTTCTTTATTAAATCATAAATTTGATTGTAATTATCAGAGAGTTTTATCATAAAAAAAAAATGGTAAAAAACTGTAGGTTTCTCTACGGGATCATTTGCTCGCGTACGCACACGTGCACACTTATTCACGCACGAAATGATTGCGTAAACGTGGCAGCATCCAGCTTTCGTGTACGGGAATATATTGGATGTATAAATGTGTTGTACATGCTCCGATAGCCTTGGGGCCTCTAACGGACCTCGTCTCGAAAACGATTTTAACGATCGTCGGTGGCCTCCGGGTTTTAAGGTTTTTTTTATCATATTTTTTCTCTCCAGTTTACGAGAATCGATAATTCGCTGTTCGATTATATGAAACGTACTAGGATTTATCGCTAAAATCATAAAATGCTATGAAAGAAAAAAACAGCATGAAAAAAAAATTTTAGCAAACTATTTTGACCCAAGAATTAAAACGCAATTATTTTCTGTATAAAAAAGAAAAGATGTTTATTGAGTTTTATTAACAAATTAGAAACTCCTTGAGTTATAAATCTCAACGTGAAATACCAGTCAAAGTTTTCGATGATATATTTAAGTGCAAAAGACGATGTGGCCACAATTGGCGAAATGGACGAGAGAGAAAAGCAAGTCCGGATTTGCACAACTCATCACTAACGCGACAAGTTTCCTGCATCGTTTATTTTAAATCGAAAGAAAATCTTTCTATACATACTATACCCACAATACTATCTTCCTTCTGGTCACCTTCTCTCTCTCTCTATCTCTCTCTCTCTTTTTCTCTATCTCTCTCTTTCTCTTTTCTTCTTCATCCCATCTCTCCTTGCTTCACGCCACTATTGGAATCCAACGATCCCGCAGCTTGTCCTTCACGCGAGGAACTCGATGAGATTAATGGAAATTAAATTGAGACCGTGTTCAAGGGATGCCACCAAAGTTTGTCGTCAGCATGACGAGAATATCCAAGACACAAAGACACGAAGGCTTTGTACATGTATATAAAGTTAGTCTCTAAAAGGGCGATACTACACGTAAATTGATATATCACTTGCGCCCTTCTATTTCCTAAAAATCAATACTCAAACATCTACAAGAATAGAGAGAGAAATAGAGAGAGAGAGTGAGAGAAAGCGGAAGAGAGAAAGAGAGTGAGACGAGAAAGAGAAGTCTTCTAGTACTCTCTATACATCCCAGCCTCCATTGTGGAGAAAGCTCGCAGTGTTAAAGTTCTTGCGTTTCATTGCGTACCATATACATGTAGTTTATCAACCCGCCCTTCTGTTTCCTCTCCCTTTATATATATATATATAACCGTCTGCGTATATAGAAGCCCTCTATAGCACTTCCTCTTTGCCAGCCTTCTCGCTTCCATTTCTCAACGCTTCTCACCCTCTTTTCGCAGTCTCGCTCGTTGATCCTTCCCCTGCTCCTACTGCTGGCTCTTATCTCCAGCTCACCCTCTCGGTTTTCCTCCCTTCGGGGGCGACACCAGGCCATGAGGTAATGAAGTGGCAACACGGCGTTTCAGGGGTCGAGAACGTGAGCGCTTTCTCCCTCCCCCTCCCGCGAGTATATACACATATAGAATTGGCGATGGTGGTAGTACTAGGGGTGAGATTGATACCCCGCCAGAGAGAGAGAGTCACGTCGAGACTGCGGAGAGAGGTGTCGGGATCGTCGCAAGAGGGCGAAAGGAGAGAAATGTACTACACACGCGACCTAAAACTGAAAGGGCATATCTATCGTCTAGAAGGGTAGATTTCATGCCCTTCTGGCTCTTGGATGTCCACTTAGAGAGAGAAAAGCCACCCCGGTAACAAGGGTGAGCCAAAGGGGGTGAGTCGATTCTTCGACACACACACACACACACACGCACACACATATGTACTTACATTTACACATAAAACTCAACCACAACAGAGTGTGTATAGGGATAAAGGGCGAACGAAAAGCTCAAGGGTTGATGGGCGGGCCTTTGCTCGTCGCCTCGACGACGACGACGACCGAGAAAACGACAAGGAGTAGTTCTGGCACTGCTGTGCCGAGAGAGGATTGTTGAAAACGTTTCGCGCGCGCGGTTACGACCCTCCATACCAACACCAGGAACGTATCTACCGAGCTGTCGTTGCTCAGCTTCTTCAATCCTCGTCACCCCTCCCATTATTCCACGTGTTTTATATATATATGGGTCATTCCACCAAATTTTTTTTTCTTTTTTAGGAACTTTAAAATCTCATAACTCATGGAATTTAATAAGAAATGCCAGCTATTCACTTTGTTATGAGGAAATTAACAACTTTATGGCGAGAAAGAAATTTCAAAATTATGGTGGTGCCTTACTTCTACGTAATTGTCATTTTTTATCATTTTTGAAACATTCAACTTTTATCCTTCTATTATTACGAGTTTCATTTTGAAAAAAAGCTCAGCTTTCTAAAAAAAACATAATCTCATTAATTACAAATTAAAACCGAGCTAAAAAAAATCAATTTTTTAATTTGAACTGCACTTTTTGGAGTTTTATTGAAATTAAAGAATCACGATGGCGTTTTTTCTACATAACTTTTCAGCTAACCATCTGGTCTAACTTTTGTAAACATTTGGTGGAATGACCCATATACGTATAAATATCGAATTCCAGGCTACAAAGAGGCCTAACTCATCCAATTCAATTTGTAAGCTCACACTGTGGCTACGCCCTTTTTGTTTCTAAGCCTCATTATACGCTATATATACATTATTTTATATACCTCGATTCACTCTCTCTCTTTCTCTTGTTCGAGATATCGGGGAAAGGAGAGAGACAGAAAGAGCTTGCACGTAAACCACTCCCGTTAACACAAAAGTCCCTCTTCTCTGGCCCCACACGCTACTCGATTCAATTTACGAATTCCGCAGACGGAAAATTTATTTCGTTCCGAAACTCACACACACACAACCATCGCCAGGGACGTTTGACACGTCCTAAATTAGTTACCGCGCACTCACTCTATCTCGGACTGCACGGGCTAAGTTGTCAGCAGCCAAATGTAGATAACAGTTGAATTTTTCCTTACAATTTCATTTGCGAAAAAATTCGAACTGATGAAGAGAAATCTCGAAATTCGAAGGTTCATTACGTAATAATGATTCCAAAATGGATTTCTAATTTTTGTCTCATTTTATCATATCTCATACTTTTTTTTTTCTCGTAATAAACAACCCTTACCCTATATTTACAGTTTTTAGGAAAAAATAATTTCGTGCTTGCGACAAATAAGATAAAAAAAATATAAATAAAGAAAGAAACAAAATTGCGACTGACAAAGAAAGATCTCGTAATACGAAAATTGATTATATTACAAAAAAATGATTCTTAAATTAACAAACCCTTACAACTTTTATTTTTTTTCCACTACAAACAACCCTAGACTGTTTAACAGTTTGAGGTAAAAATAATTTGGTGCTCGCGACGAATGTGAAAAACAAATAGATGTAGAGAGGAAAAAAAAGGAATTGAGAGAGATAGAAGGAGGATGAAAAAGCTCACAAGGCGAGGGTGTGTGCGAACGGAGCATAGAACGGTTCTTGAAATTCCTGCGGGCGAAATCGATTTCACGGTGAACGCGGTTCTGTTCACTAGCTTCCCAACGACACCGGAATAGTGTGAGAGGGAAAGAGAAAGAGTGAGGGAGTCTATTGGGGAAGCTTTCCCCAACCCTTTTCCTCCTGGCTTCTCTCGGAGGACACGAAACTCTGATGGCTTGTATATTCGCCATCGGAAGATATATATTATATATAT
>JABMBV010001239.1:0-11607 GCA_018906735.1 Mesochorus sp. PSUC_FEM 10030011 | reverse complement strand
GAGTGCATATAATATATATATGTATACATATAGTATAGACATCGCGGTCCCTGGAGAGCAAATGTTATTTCGACGTACAAACGAATGGAGCTAACAGGGAGGGGGGGGAGATCGTTAGAAAGTCATGAATGTGAAACTGTTGGAAAGACTCGATTCGTTCTCGTCTTCCGTGATTGGTCACGTACATGCCCGAGATCGATGAAACAACGTGTCCCTTCCATAAAACGTCGCGGGGACATGACAACGATTTCATCTATATCTGCACACAAATAATCATATCTTTCGACTCCTACGCAGAATAATTTCGTGCTCGTGTTTATTCCGAGTATAATTTCCTTTATTTCATTTCATTTAATTTTTTTTTTTTTCAAAACCCGCGCAAGATCTGGCAATCGATGAAATTGCACTTTACACTCGAGGCGGCTCTCGCTTCTTTGATTTATCCACACAATGCATGTATAATTTAGCCTTTGGCCATCTTCGGATGATTTATCGATTCGTTTGTAGGATTCAACGAAAATGGATTGCTAATTGCGATTTCTCGTGTCCATTGTTTAGTCCCGGTGTAGTTGCATTCGTGTTCTATTCATCGTATACTCTCTCTCTCTCTCTCTCTCTCTTTTTTGTATTGTAATTTATAATGCTTCTCGATGTAATATACAAATACGATTGCACGGAATAGCGAAAGAGTGCGTATACATTTGTACCTTCGGCGCACTCTCTTTCTACGTCGTCAATGACTTTTCCCACACACGTAAAATCTCTTGAATATATAAATACACGTCTATATATACATATATATATATATATTGTCCATTAAGCCCCCCTGGCTCGCATTCACTCGATTTTCAATCAACTGCCAACTCGCTCCGAGCCTTTTTGCCTCGTGACCGAGTTAATGACGCGCGCGCGCACACACACACAAATTCTCTATTGCATCGGTGTGCTATTCGCGCTCTCGTTTGATTCGAGAATCGTTTGTATATCTCATCCACTTTAAAAGCTTTATACGACCGCACGATCGTCGACACGTAATCGTTAATCGAGAGACACAAGAAACGTTTCAGGATCTTTGGCCAAACAAGAACATTCGATGCGGGATCTCTTTTGAATCACCAAAAAAATAAATAAATAAATAAATAAATGAAGAAACAACGTGCACACGGTCGTCCATTAATTTTATTTCATTTCGTAACTCGCAATCAACTCGTTTACGGAAGCTTGAAATTAGTGGTTTGATCGCGCGTGAATGACCAATTTGACACGGATCGCCCTACATTTTTACTCGAGTTTGGCGTGTATCGGAGCTATCTTATAAAGATATACGAGAGAGGATATCGCAGTAAGACTTTCTAACGATTCGGCACGGACACAACCGCGTGACCCCCGAGACCCAATCCCTCGTTTGAGACTCACTTTTGACGGGTTATAGACACACACATACACATACGTGCAAAAATAAAGATCGATATACATGGAAGAGAGAGAAAGATTGACGCTGAGATTGATAGCCGATCGATTCATCATTGATCGAGCCGATGGAACTATATTATGTGCCGATCTTGCGAATCGATTGGAGCGCGCACGTGCCTATTTAATATTCGTATAGAAAATGTTACAAAAGTTTAGAAGCGCGTTGCAGAAACTTAAGCTCAAGACAAAATCGTATACCGATTTTCATACGTATTGCTTAATCGATCAATTAACGTATCGTTTGATTTGATTGATTTCTCAATTTTACTCAAATTTTTCTTCTTTTTAATTTCGTTAAAAGTCGTTTCTTTAGCCGAGATTCATCGAAGCCTTTTTTTTTACCTCTTAATTCATGAATTTCATTTGGATGCTATGAAATAACTGATATAACGATGTTTAATGAAAATGTATGCATAAATGTGTTATTAATCCAAGCACGCGCGCCCTCTTTGATCTCTGCTCGACTTCCTTCTTCTTCTTCTTCTTCTTCTCCTTATTCTCCTCCAACGTTTTCTATGCCTTCTCCATATCAGAAGAACACATCAATTATCAATATCTCTACTCTTCCCCCATTAATTATTGATTTATTCGCCATTACGTCATCGTGACTAATGCCCGATAATCAATGCTCATATCTCTATAACGCGGATTGAATAATATATATAATATACGGTAATTGATCGATAGAGAAGCAACACCGCGCGTTGTATATAACATTATATAGCAGACACGACGTTAGACATCACGCGAATTGTATGTATACACATTATATTCTATATATACACACACGTGTGTGCGTGTATGCCAATATAACATATCCTCTTCGATCGGCCAACTCAAACGCCGATTATTGAGACCTATGGTAACGCATTCGATAGCCCTGACGAGTGATCGCGATGCTTTTACGATAATTTTCCGTGCATACAATTCTATATATATATATAAATATGAATTGCGTATACATCGAAACACGGATTGAGTAGGAAACGAATTTATCAACATTTAAAAACGTTGAAATATCAGGAATTGCGTGAATTATATGGCGAGAGAAAAAGCAGGTCTTGGTATCGTACTGAAGTTTTATTCAAAGATAATAAATTATTACGTAGAACTTATGTTTACTTAAATAACTCAATGCTTTTAAATAACAAAGTTATAAACGAAAGATTGTCTAACTCCTTGACCCGCTGGCCCCCGTACCTTTCCAATATTATATCGCTGTTTATTCCAATAACAACAAAATTTCATAGTAAATGACTTTCTGCGATAAGAACTGCGGGAGCAAAGCAAATGGAATTATCGCCTTAGTGAAAACTAGCCATGATTATAGTCGATCCCGAAATATCCCCCTTAAGGAGATATCAAAAATATCGCAATAACTGGATAATGTCTTAAATAAGTAAAATAAGGAAGAGTCTCTTAAAAATCATGATATTTATTGTTGAAAATCGCAATTTTCGGAAAACTTCTTATTTATTGCAAAAGAGTATAAATCCCTTGGAGATATGATAAATAAAGATTCTCTAAATACCCATAAAAAATTTGAAAAAAAAATTATTTACATTTTTGAATGAGCAACATTTATTAACAAACTAATTAAGAAGAAAGACTTTGCCGCGTTGATGTAGAAGATTTGAGAAGTCTCCATCTAATAATCAAGATATTCGCTATTAAAGATCGCTACTTTAACACGCAATCTTATGAGAAGTTTAGAAAATGATGATTTAAATATTTAATATCTGGTCAACGGCGTGGCAAAAATATTTCAATAACAATTACCTCCAAAAAGAAAAACAAATCGGAACCTAAACGTATATTTAAATTTATGCAAGTGCATTCTTAAATTCGAATAAACTCAAATTTCCCTGGTATTTCATATCGAAGTTATGGAAGTTCGATAGTTCTGTCGATATTTAACCAGACGCGATTTTCCAGAGTGGACATCGTGAAATCTCCAATATATATTTAGCGCAATAAATCAAGCATTATATCGTAAACATTGAGCGCGTGCTGGTCATCGTCGTTCTGTACATCGGTTCGGACAAACCGTACAGTCGGGAGAGCTCATACTAACACCGTTGCACCGTTAATTAGCCCAGAAGCCACGTGCTCGAGCGATTTCTCCTTTATTTCTCGCCACACACTCTGGGCTCCCGGCTACCGAGCCACGCTTTTACCAGAGCGGTAGAAATACATCGGTAGAGGATTAAAAAAAAATTTATATCTATATATATACATGCATGTGTATAAGTATATTGGTGCTGATCGTGCGCTCGCTCCCGATCGACACTCTCGGCCAGTGCAGACTTTTTCCTAACGGACTGATCGCTACTGCACCACCACCACCACCATCACCACCACCACCACCACCACCCTGGCCCGATAACGGGCCTCGAGGCGTGCTACTAGAACACACGACTACATATAAACTACGTTAAACCCCGTCTTACATACACATACACGTATATATGTGTATATAAGTGCATTTACAGTATAACATGCATCACGCGGTTGTACATCCGGGGCGCGCATGCATCGGAAAAGGGGATCATGATGCATAGTGTGTTATACTCGCGCGTGCCCGACTTCCACGTATGATCTGGCTCAGATAAAACACTCGATTTCCATTAAAGAAAAAAAAAAAAAACTAAAAAGAACAATTATTCGACCGCGTGTGCGAGCGCTCGGTTCTCGTTAATTTCTCGTTTAAATCACCTTTATTCAGTGCCAGCTCTACGCCGCGATCTCATTCTGAAAAACCGACTAATTGGTTCTCCGGTTTTTCCGTTCATTTCTCCATTAGAAATGCTGAGCAGTACGTCTTTTCATCGTCTTTTTCTTTTTTTTTTTTTTTACTACTGATTTTATCTGCTGAACCCTCGAGTTAATTTAACATTTAAGGAATATAATTGTATAGAAAAAAATTTTTTTTTACTTACGGTTAATTTATTTTACAAGCAATTTCAAATATTTACTGTCGTTTATACACTTTTCTTAATCTTATTAATTTGCAAGGTCAATGACGTTTTTTTCTTTGTCACTTTCGATCGAGTTCGTTCGAGAGACACGAGAGAGGTCGTGGACAATATCGATTTTTTTTTTATCCTTCTTTGTCACAGTCGCGGATCGTGACACCGCGCACTATATGGTGTCTCTCCGACTTCAGGGATATCGAGGAGTCCCTATCAACAAATCTTTATCCCTCGCTCGTTAGTCCTATGACTAATTATAGCTCGTTATAGGTCAATACTTAATTACGCCGATGCTGTTCTGCGCCTTGCTTTTGCCATCCTTGCCGGCTCCTGCATCATGCTTTTCTTTCGTATTTTATCGCCGCTTGGATCTTCGGTGTATTATACCGCTCAGTGGCAACAGGTTCTCTCTCACTCTCTCTCTCTATCCTTTTCTCCTTCTTCTTGTGTGTGATATGTCCGCTCAATGTTTGCGGGCCAAGGCATGATCAAGATAACGAAATTCAGATTCGAGTCTTGGAAACACACACACATATACGCACAAATTTATTCACGAATTCTCGAAATTCTTATCAAAACTGAAAATCGATAATAAAAACGTCATTAAAAACGATCTGATTTTAGACAACCTAATTAAAAAGCATTTAAATATATATATTTTTCTCCGTTTTTTCGTTATACTATGTCGAAAATCTTGATTTTTGGGGGTCATTACAATTTTTTTTTTCTTTTAGATAAGAATAACATAGAAAACAAATTATTTGCGAGCATTTTTATCTGTATTCAATTTCCAAATAGTAAACAATTTTTATAATTTTTTATTTTAAATAATGATTAAAGATACGAAAAATTGATTTTTATTTTTACACACCCTAATTCTTCGTATATGATTATACATTTCGTTATCATTTAAAGATGTACGACGATTACGAAAGCGATGGAGATGAGACGGTGTGATGCCTCTCTTGAGATACTCCTCGGAGCGTCTGATCGAGATTATTGCTCCGAAGATGAGAGCACACGGAATCGTGAAATTATATCGTCTGTATATAGTCTCGCATTTTGCCAGAGCACGCTCTCGCTATTTTCTCTCTCGATACTCTAATATCGCGCGGGTCCTCTTTCACAGTTATATGCACGGTCGAGTGCTGATGAATCGTCAGACCTCTCTCGCCTGCAGATCTCTCCATGTTTCTTCAATCCATTCTCTCTCTCTCTCTCTCTCTTTCTCTCTTTCTCTCTCTTTTATCGCATAAATATGTGTGTATATCCATGATTTTCCTCCCTCGCTTATGTATCGTGGCGGCTCAAAATCAAAAAGGCGTTATCCGGTACGTAGGAGCATAGAAATTGATACCCGTCTGGCGTTGAATTATCAATATTCAAGAGAAATAGAAAGAGAGAGGGGGGGGAGGAGGGGATAGAAAGAAAGAGAGAAAGAGCAATCGCGTCGTGTTACCAGTGACAGATCTAGGTTGCTATGGTTTTGTCTCTCTCTCTCTCTCTCTCTCTCTCTTTCTCTTATACTTATTCCCCTCTTTGTCTTTCTCGTCTTGCGTCATCTCGTACTATTCGAGAGATACGATTATAGACTCTCAACGAGATTTAGCAGTTTATGTATATACACGCTTAGAAACGCGAACTCTCCCGTAAAATCCCGTTGATGTACGAAGTCTATCTCCCGACCATAACGTTCTGTCCCAAGGCACTCCCACACCGTGTCGTCGAATCTCGTTTATTTTTTTTTTCTTCTTATACATTCTCGCCAAGATTGATTTTTGCATCGATCCCTCGATCTCACCGCGGCGCGTTGATGACGATAGATCGTATTGCAAAGAGGCACGAGAGTTAAAGATCTTGATCTTTGTTTATCTTCAGGAGGGTCTGATTTCAGGGAAAGTCACGCGTATTTCGTGTGATCTAAGTGCTTCGTTTTTGTTTGCAATTGCTTTATTTCACGTATGAAAAAAAAACGTGCGGTCGAATGGGCAACGCCGAAAAAAAAAATTAATTCGAACGATAACCCCTGGTAGAAAGTAATGGAACCTCGCACCCGGCTAACTGGCATCGACTTCTAATCCGCGAAAAAGGCCCAATCGACGTATTTTTTTACACGATAAATCGCGAAGGTTACGCCTTTTCGTTGGTTAACAGTTTATTCATGTATATATACACTGTATATTTATATATATTTTTTTCGTTTTACTATACTGTAATAGTAATACGGACACCAAGAGACCGCAATAAAGGTCGAAGCGCACACTGGGCACGCCGACGAGAGAGTGGAATGTTGCAAAATAATATAATGATTCTTTGGCGTGGACTCGGGTATCCTATAGGAGGGATATATACTATATATACACACCCGAGAGGGTCACTGGGTTAGAAACATGGAGGAGAAATTTCTTGGGTGGGGCATTTATAGAGACTCTCCCCGTATTACCAGCGAGTCGTGATTTTTGCGGTACATTACATTAACAATTACGTTTGGTATGAGGAGAAGGATGGCATGAAAAATATAGGTAAACTGTCGAGTTTATTATTATTTATTGTGAATGTGCAAGGACATTGTCGTTGCATTTATTAAAGGATCCTAGTAATCGTTGAAATATCGATTTTGAAAAATTATTTTAAAAAATTTGTAGAATGTCTACAAATTCAATTAATACATTTATGTTTTAGACTTCTATTTCAAAGTTGCAAACCAATTTCGAAATCGTTGCCCTATTTGGGATTTCTAAAACATTGTCAAAATTAAAATTTGGATTTGAATCTACGTTTTCTCTGCTTGTTTATAGGCATTCTACAAATCTCTAAAATAATTTTTCAAAATTGCTATTTTTACGTTGATTGGGTTCCCTTAATATTGTTCAAAAAATCGCTTGAACGTTCTAGCATTTATAGCTTGTCCTTGCGTTTGGTCAGTGGCTCCCAACGAAATGTATTTCCAATTAAAACGTATCGATAGCTCGAGGATTCCTTGTGCTCATCGAAAACATAGAAATATTTTCTTCTTCTCAAGCCCCTGCTCGCAGTCCCGTTTTATGTTATCCGTCGAATCCTTTGGACGTGAATTATAAGAGACAGGACCGATGTAAAATACTCAGTTCCTCCAATCATCGTCTTCTCGTTAAAGACTTCAATCTATTCCGCTGTCTCTCTCTCTCTCTCTTTCTTTATCTCCTTTCCTTCTTCCTCTCTCTCTCTCTCTGCATCTCTTCCATGACTTTGAAGAGAGCATGTCTATCGGAGAAAAAGTTTCGAGAGCGTGTCCACTCCCGTGTAGAAATGTCGTAAACGAACCTTTTGCCTTTTGAAGAGGGTTACCGTCTCTTCCTGTCTCGCGTGATGTCTCTCCGTCGAGCCTTCAGACTTTCAGCGATTCTTGAAGATGCACACATGTGTATGTGTGTGTGTACGTGCGTGTTGTCTCGTCTTCTTTTTCAATGAAGTTTAACCATATGCCTCGAGACGAGATACTGCTTCTGCTGTTGCATAGAATGAAGTAAATCCCTATCGATTTTCTATATATAGTCGGGAGAGAAGAGCTCACGATTTTATATTGCACATTGGTTTGCGCTCGCGGTGTGGTAAGCTGAAACGTCATACAGACAGCTGGTATCCTTATCGAATCGATTCGGCTGACAAACTAGAGGATAGGCCAAGACGAATAGTCAATCTGCATGAGGTATGGAGTCGTGAGCTTTACGATTAGTCAGATAGACTCAAAGAGACTCGAGAAAGAAAGAGGTAAAAGAGATGGAGCGATAGAGGAGCTCACCATTCCATAGGAACTTTTACACATAATGATATACATATATCTTACGTGTACATTGGTATATGGCTCTCGGCGATGCTGCTCTAATGGGCATCGTTATAGGTGTTCACGTAAGGATTGCGAGCAACTCCGCAACTAGAGAACTGTATACTTTTATACACGCAGTTGCAGTTTGTAAGAGAAAGAAAGAAAGAGATCAACATCTCGTGTTAGAAACAGAAGCATGTTTTAACTTCGCTTAATCCTCAACTGAGTGTACATGCTGGGACTGAAGCGTGCACCGATTCTAACGCAATGCTGAAAGCGTCTTGTACAAAACTTTTAATCATGTATATTTGCGCATAGACCATTTGGTGTACACACACACACACACGTATCATAGCCATCATTAACTGCAACTGCTATACCACTCAGAAGCACAGGTGACCACGCGGTGAATTCCACTTGTACAATTCATGATTTCTTGGCTTAAACGACTTTAGAAGGAGGGAGGAGAACTCGTGTGGATTCAGAGAGAAAATAGCACGTTGAGAGATTCTGCTCTAGTGGTTCTCGATCTCTACATGACACTGCAACTGATATTATTTTGTTATTTCTCTTGTTTTAAAATAAGATCCGAAATTGGTGCATTCTCGATTTATACAAATTATTATTCTTTCGAATATTTTATCTCAAAACTTCATTGGCCTCCAAAGATTTTTTTCTCTGTATCCGGATATGGGTGTCCTCACTTCCTGTCCAAGCTCTCGTTTTGCGTCTTGAACGTGGAGGCCGGGGCGACCATAAGTGTAACTTTTACAGTACACATAGTGCCTACTTCTGTATGTACGAGACGAGGAGAAGTGGGTCGGTTCACGGGTGCGGTAGCCTCGTATTCCGCACCGCTATACGAGGAAGTCACTGGTGCACACAAGTGCACAGACCTCATCTTGGGTTTGACGCGCCAATATATAAATACACAAACACACACTTAGGCGCGCGTGCACACACGAGAACGATCTCATTCCGCTCACGATGGTAATGATAATTAATCCAGCAGCGCCGCATCAAGAGTGAGAGAGAAAGAGAGAGAAAGAGAGAGAAAGAGACTTGACCACTCCTCGCGGCCACTGAACCGCAGAGGCAGAGAGCGCGTGTTTGAGATCCTCCGAGCTGACCAGGGCTGACCAGAGCAAAACCACAGGTAGGTACAGCGTCTGTGTGTTGCTGTGCTCTCTGTAAAGCATGAGCCGAAGGTCAGCCAGGAATGGGCTGAACGTTGAAAAGAGGAGGAGGAGGAGGGGAGAGAGAAATGGAACTGCTGGCCTCCGAATGCGTTCTTCTTTCTTGTTGAGCCTTTCTCGTGCTTCTTCGCACACACATACACGCGCGTCCATGTAATTATGAGTTTCTTGTTCCCATTAATCAATTAATAACGTCACCTACCATAGATCGACCACGAGCGCATCGCATCGCGTTCCGCAAATGGCCTCCTCGTTTCTACGGCGAACGAACGCGAGCAAGAATCGCATCAGATCGCGCTCTCTGACCCTTTCAAGATGAACCGTTCGCTTCGCGTGCCCCCGCTGCGGTACACCAACAACAACAACTTCAGAGATCTACATGTATATAGGTACCGCATGTGCTCTACCGCCGACGCGAAGCCTCGTTCGCCCCAGGTCAAAAGGTAGAAACTCTCGAGTGGATAGAATTGGTCCAGTATCATCTTTCCCTCTCTCCTCTTCCGCGTAGACTACGAAGCTCGTCTCTCGGTTTGCGAAATTGCAAGTTGTACTCGACCCTATTTTACAACATGGCGGTGGACTATCGTGTTTACAAGCACGTATAATAATGGCGATGCACAAGTCGAGCCTATAGGATGCCATATAACGGAGAAAAAGTTTAATTTGCATCGGAACAAGCTTAGAATGACGTTTATATCGTTGATGCGTGCGATTGGCCCATTCGAATTACGATCCTATGGGTATCAGGCGCATTCAAGGTGGTGAAATAATTGTCCGGATCGTGTTTATCGACGTGATTACATTTCCCAGCCTATTAAATTCCCTTTCGTGCACTTTCATCGAGAATCTTTATATTACGATTCAAATATATATAAAGCCGTTCTCCTCTGTATGATACGCAAATACGAGATTGGTGGAACTGTCGGAATCTTTATCGTTATTACAGATGTAACCTACTATCGTCTAACTCCGGTTTATGGAATATTATGCGACGTTGTAACTCGCCGAGGACGAATTATGCTCGAATTACCGATGGTACACCGATTATACAACTGTGCTGGCTGATTTATCTTTGAATATTATTTCGCACGATAATATTCTGCATCTCACATACAATCCCGAGAGAGAGAGCACATCCTCATGCCTCCTCAGCGAAATAGAAAGTGTATGACAACTTTATTTGTATATGGATCAGCGTGAATATAATCTGACGTAGATATGGCTTGTGCACACGTATTTGAATATCGTGCGGTTACGGAACGATTATTTTCGAGTGCACACCGCTGCTATTACAATTCACCGCGCTACCGAGTATGCCGAATGATGTAGGAATACAAAAGATGGAAAAAAAAAATATCTGTCATATGGATTCGCTCCTCGAAGTCGCGGCTCTCGAGTGAGAATAGAAGAACAGAATAAACACATTGTCATATAAGTTACGTCTGGCAGAGAGATAGTCAGAAACAATACGGTTTGTGTGTATGTACCCACACACACACGTATTTCTAACAGCAGTTGCTGAAGGAAAACTAACAGACGTCTCTCCACCTCGCGAGTGTGCCAGAGATTTATTACCCCCCCCCCCCTCCTCCCAGTATTCCACATTGAGTTAAAGTGTACACGAGTTCACTGTGTGCTTTGGGGCGAGAGCTCTCGGATAATCTCCGCAGAGAGACTTTCCCAGAGGAGCAAACGTAACGCGAAGCTGCAAATAGGCAACAGATACTTTTGTTTATCAAGAAACGAATATACGTGGATAGATAGAGGATTAAAGAAACAAAAAACGAACTGCAACCCGACTGTTCGGTCGTGGATTCTTTGGCCAAATGGCGTTTTTTGTTTTTCAAATCCGCGCGACTGCATATCTATATACCGAAAGTTTTGGTGTGAGATCACGTATAACGATTCTATACGTAACACATTTATGGCCTACATATGCATGAGAAATTCTACAAAAGAAATATATCGAAACGTGCGCTCAGGTGAGCACGTGTGCGGTTCACTTTCAGCGGCGCGCCGCAGCTGAGAATACTCCTACTGCTGCACACGGAGTTGAATAATACTTGAAACTCTATACACACACAGACATTTTATTTCTCTGATATGCCAAAGTTTCTTTTTCGCTTTACATAAAATATTTGTAATATAATAATAAAATAAA
>JABMBV010001228.1:0-11616 GCA_018906735.1 Mesochorus sp. PSUC_FEM 10030011 | reverse complement strand
ATTAATAAAAATGTATAAGAAATTAAAAATTTCCTATAATTTCGAGAGCTATTAATTTTGACTAAATACAAATCCCAACGTTTTAATGATACTTAATCTATACAGAAAAAAAATCGGTCAAATGAGTCAATATATTAAAAAGTCATTTTTTTCACCACCCTAATATATACACGACCCGTATACTTTACACGAGAGTGAGTACCTGGGAAAAAATCACTAAACCTAACGAAAAACCGAAGATAGATAAAGCTGTAAGAGTTTCGATTTTTTTTTCGACTTTGGTTTTGTAACTGATAGACTGCCCTGATGTGCCGTAACAACTAGTGTAATAACGATAGAATTCTTCGTTTTTTTTTTTTATATTCTTCAACTCCGAATTTGATAGTTAACAACCGTACCTGCACGCTGCAATTTATACACGAACGGACACGGGATTATTTAATATAGAATTTGTTACCAACCAGTGTTTATGCTAATAAATTGAAGAATGTTCAAAAAAATAATAATAAATATACTGTTCCCGCGGTTCAGAAGCTTGTGCATGAAATTGACGGCTGGAGAAGAAAAAACGATCTCTTGTAAAGAAATAAATTAACTTTTTTTTATATCAGAACTTGGATACACATAGTGTTGTTATTTACGCTGAGCAATACTTGAAAAATGTTGAATCTCTTGCCAAAGATGACGCGTGATATGCAATGGACGGAAAACAATTTCAAATTTAAGCAACGTTTGATTCTGACACCCCGCTTATCGATGGTAAAGAACTATCGCTCCAGTCTGGATGTGGATAATTTCGTGGTGGGCTCGGTACGTGGATAGGAAATTTGCTCTGCAATCTTATATCCTCGAACATCATCTCAAATTGTTCTTTGATGCTCGCTGGATCACCGGAACAACGTTCGCCCCCAGATTTTCTAATGTTTTCATGACTTGCCAACTGCTTCGGATCATCGTCGGTGCGTTGTCTTTTCTCGTTGCTTGTGGACAGTTTTCGCGTCTTAGATTTTGACCAACTATCTTTGCTGTCTCTTGAGACACGATGCAATGAATCTCCGGCATCTCTAGACGTAAGATTTGGTGCGCTATGGCATTCATCCAATTTCTCGTCATTGACCATCACCTTGTCCTCATTATTGTTGTCTGTATGTAATATAAAAGATAATACTCATCGTGTTATCAGTTATATTTAAAGAAACGGATAAAAGTTTCTTACCTGCTGATACCGATGCCCTTGGTTCTTCGTCCTTTCGATGACTGAGGGATATTGTGTGGGACGTTTCACCGTCTGGAAGACTGATAAATTCTAATTGTGTTTTATTGGCAGTTATCTTTGTTTCGGAATTTTCGGAAATATCATTAGGAAAGTCCATCTGTACGACAGAATTTGAAAAACCATCGCCCACGGACAACGAAATTTCGGATAATTCGAGGCAAGATTGAGGATTAGGAGAATTCTTGGAAGATGTCGAGGTGGGTGAAGAACAAGCTAAGCCACTGTGAATTATGGAAATTTGTTGGTCATTGGACTCGTCTTTGGGCATGTGTTTTCCAGGCTCTCGTATTTTTATCAATTCCTCCGATATGTGATTTTGGAGTTCGCTGAAATAAAACGTTTTAATAGTCTTTAACGATATCATCAATGCACATCTTCCATTAATGGACTCGTTACGCACTTTATTGTCTTTCGTAATTTAACAAGGGTATCATCCTTGCAGGACGATAAAACTAGCAACTTTTCTTTCTCCAGTTGCAAATACTGCACCTCCATGTATCTTTGCTCAGCCAATTCTATCTGCTCGTTCAAGTCTCGTCTCAAATCTCTCGCCAGTTTTTGAGACACTTCTATACTTTTGTTTTCCTCTCTAAGCACTGATATTATCCGTTTGTTCTCAGCTGCCGATTTCAAGGCCTCGTTCAATTTCATTTTCATTTCCTTAATCGTCATTTCGGCACTTTTCTCACGCTGCTGACTCTCCTCTAGCAATATTGCCTGTTTATTGACCTGGCTAAAATTGATATAATAATAAGCGAAGGTTCTAATTTTATTTTCAATAGAAAAAAAATCTGATGTCTTGAATACATACTGCTGCAAGCTCTCTTTGTCTTGACGTAGTTTCGCACACGTTACTTCGAGCTTCTTGCTAGTGGATTTTAATTGCACCATACCTGCCTCCAATGTGGTGTATAATGCAATTTTTTCAAGAACCTACAAACACATCGATATAAACATTAAATTATCAACCGCAGTAATGGTTAATTATTCAAACTTACATCCGGTGAAGGTATGCCTGGTTCCATGGGTATTCTGGAGAGGGCTTGATCCATCTCTTTCAAAATTTTACTGGATCTGTCGTCTTTCGCTACGGTTTTCATTTCTTTTATCAAAAAGCGAAGCATTCTCACAGGATTGCAAACGCTGAATCCATCATTCAAAGAGTCGAATACGCCATCGCATTGAATTCCCTTATCCTCAACCTCTATGGAATCCGAACTACTCGTTATCGTTGTCGTTGATGGAACAGTAGATGTAGGCATGGATTTTATATGCTCCGAGGAATTCCTTGCTATTTGTTTCACTGGAATCTCATCCAATTTTCTGCTATTTTCATGCTGCAAATATTATGTTAATTATATTTAATGTATATAGTCAAGTTAAATTATATTTGACAGCCATTTTTTTTAATTAAGCAGATATCATCGGAAGTACTAGAACTATAAACTTTAAATTTTTTTTTCTCCCGTCAAAGAATATTATTTTATTTTTCTAATATTAAAAAATTGACTATCATTACCGACTAAATATTCAAAAATTGTTGAATAAAAAAAATTAAATAATAGCCACAATCTTATGAAGGAACATCAGCATCATACCTTTGACTAATGAGAAAATATATATTTGAAATGAACTTTTAAATAATATTAAATATCTCAAATATTCATTGTGAGATAAAATGTTAGGTTTTACTTGAAAAAATATATATATAACGGATGCTCGACTTATAAGAAAGTTATTACTTGATAAAGTGATAAAAAATTCATACGTTCGAAAAATCTCTATACACTTCCAAATCAAATTATCACAAAAATACTTAACAACATTTTTAGTTGTATGTAATCTATTGATAATTATATTCAAAAATTCACATTTTCAATTGAAATGATTTCTAAACTGCCTCTCATTTAATTAGTATGTATCAATGATATCTTCACAATGGAAGGTTTATACTATTACTGGAAACTCACACGAATACATTTGTGTGATTTTTGAGTTTCCATGGCAGTTTTTATCACCTTGCCCCCAGGATTATGTCGATTCTGTTTAGAAATCTGTATCTGTCCAGCCAGTTGTTGCAGACCCTGCTTCAAAGCAGGATTCTGCTCTCGCAAAGTTTTACTCCACTTATTGGAACAACTGTCAAGGATATTTCCAGTTTTCTCTTCCATTATTTTTGGAGGATTCGCACCGCTACTGACCATTGTGGGACTGCTGTTTTTGCATCCTGGTTTCTCAACGGTCAATTCTATAGTTGCACCAAGATTATTGATCACTAGAACATCATTTGGTGACGACGATTTGGGTTTTTGCTGAAACACAAAATTGTCTCCTCTTTTTTCAACCCTCCAATTAAATGTTGTTGTTTAACTCGATTCGACTGTAGGATTTCCCACCTTATTGATTGATTTGAGTATCGGTTGCTTGGTATAAATATCCAAACCCTCTTTTTTAGTTTTCACAGTTATAGACTTGGACGTAGCATTGGCTCTGCCGTTCATTATGCTACAAACAGACGACATTTCAAAATCGTACATTTTACATTAAAAAAAATATATATTAGCGAATACTTTAAACAATTAATTTATATTTAAATATCAATATAAGAAAATTGTTTCATTTTCAAAAATATCATTTTGGCAAGCACAAAAATAAGGATACGAGGCGGTGAAAGGTTATGAAGTACAAAAGTAAACATTTAATTTTACACAATAACTATGACCACGATATGAAGTATTTATTAGAGAAAATATCATACCGTGGACTAGACGGTACAATACATGCATCTTTTTTCTTTCTGTTCGATAGCCAAGGTCGTGACAGCTTGGATAAACATAATTTTTGTGTAAAATCCTGCGCTACACATGTATTTAGCTCAATATTTTAAATATTTCAACGATATTTACAAAATAACATTGTATCAAACATGCGTCTTGAATAATAATCCTTAAAATGATACTTGAATTTTATTTTTTTTAACTTAACAAATAATTGTATGTTAATAAAAATTAATGACGTCAAATTATAAATGATATTCAAAGTTTTGTAGCTTCACAGGCTGCTGCTTCGGATCGTCATTCAAGTGGCGCTAAACTACAATTCCCCTTTTTAATAACCCCGTGAAAAAGTTGTCGAACTTTTTAGAATTTTTTATTCTATTTCCTTCAGTTGTACATTTATTAAAAAATACGATAATCTAATAATTAAAAATCACAATTCTCTTCGAACCTTTATTTATCTTCCGATCGATTATCGAACAAATAGGTAAAGGAAAAATTAACCACCGGAAACAGGTCTTTAAGAGGTGGCGCCATCTAGAACTCGTAAGATAATTTAATTTTACAGGAACAATATGCAATAAATATATACAAATGAGTACACATATGGACCAGGTATTTCGCGGTATTCAATCTTGTAACCAATAAATGTAATGAACTCTCGACCCTCTCGACTGAACGAGGTTAACCTCAATTAGCGACGTATTGACAATACGAAAATGTACAGTCAAATATTTTTATCGCAATGCCTTCGTAAGAATCCAATAAAACAAGTGCGATATTATTCCCAGAAGATATTATCGTGCAAAACAACGTTGACGCAATATCTTCCAAATCCGAAAAATGTAAGATTTTTCGGAGTATCAAAGATACACCGTTCTAGCTTGAGGTAAATAAACTTATATAAAACATCGGATGCGTAGGTTAGCTACTTTGTAAGATAAAATGATTTTTGCAATTATAATTACCATGATTTATGTTCCCCCGAGAATAAAATGAGATAATTATTTTCATTGTTTATTCAGGCTATCGAACGTGTGTAAACAAGGTGAAAAAATACTTTTCCAAAGAAAGTCTTGCGATTTTCAATTAAGACAATTGCAAAAAGGTTCATTTAATGTGAACACACAAATATTGAACAACGTGTTTCTCTATAAACGCGACAGTACGAAACTGTTTTCGTTCTTGAAAATATTTATGCCTTTCCAACTTGTCTTCTGGCTAGTATTTGCCAAAATCCTGTACAACAAATTACCAAATTATAAATCTGATGTGGATACCTTGAAACAATACATTGTGAACAATCAACTTGGTGTTGTCCTAGTCTTTTTTGCTTTGTTCACCGGTAATTATCGATTTTTTTCTTTTTGTCTACAAGACTTTAAGGAAACTCAGTCAGCGTCGAAGTATCGATTTAAAAAATTATTTTAAAAACTTGCAGAATGTCTATAAATACATTATTTTGTTTGATATGTCATATGGAAGATTTTTTGATTTTGGTTAGAACCCTTAAGGTGTGCCAATACCCTAAGATAAACAAGTTTTGAGGTTTTGCCCATGATTCAAAATGCATGGCTAAATGAACTTTGTATTCTGTATTCGTTGTACAAATCAAAATTTTGATTTTAATTCAAATATGCTGCGCTTTATTAATTTACATGATCATTATGAAGAAAATGAGTGATTGTAGAACAAAATTAATCCTGCAATGTATTCTAAATCATGCGCAAAAGGCAAAACCTTAAAACTTAATTTATTTATCTATTTGACTTATCAAACAAGAATGTATTAATTATATTTATAGACATTCTATAAATTTTTTTAATTAATTGTTCAAAATCGATATTTTCATGCTGACTGGGTTCCCTTAAACATATTTGACTACAATTTGTATATATTACAGGAATTTCATCAATATTGGTGATGTGGCTTTATGGAGCAAGATCTATTAAATATCTCATATTAAACAAAGGTGGTCAAACTGTTACTCTCGTAACATATCATCCATTGAAAAAGAGAGCTAACATAATCGTTCCCATTGAACAAGTATGCAACCTTGCAATAAATCTCAGATAGAGATAAATTATTTTTATTTCATTGCTATAATGATAAATGTTTTTACATTTACAGGTCATCAGTAATTACGGCAGAAACGATATAAGATCTTACTTGCCACTAAAAGTACAAAATCATTCATTTTTTTATATCCTGGATTTGAATGGCGAATTTTTAAATACTAAATTATTTGATCACACGATTGGTATCTCGAGAGTTTGATGAAAACCATTGTTAAAATACAGATTTTCAATAAAACTCCATAGACTGACTTACACACACGATGTTTTTTTTATTTCGAATTCATGTATATGTATATTTCTTTTTTGGGAAAATAAATAATTTGAAAGAAGATAGAAGAAACAGAGATGCATACATTTTATTAAATATTTTTTTCGTCAATAAGCTCAAAAATAAAATCTTTTTGTCACTGACACCAGCCCATATGAGGATAAATGTTTTAGACTATCCTCGAATTATCAAAACTTGACAGTAATGGGAGAGAGAGAGAAAAATAAAAATGATAATTGATGACGCAAGACTTAATGTTACATCCAATTGTATTTCATATTTATGCAATAATTATTTGATAATAGATAGAGCTCTTGCAGAGTCGAATAGAACAAGGCAAACCAGGATTCAACAATTCTGAATAGCTTTGATAATTACATGAGTAAATTTTGTTTAAGTTGTTTCGTACAAAATCGGGTAATTGGGTGTCGAATGAAAAAAAAAATCATATGTGACGATAGTGGAACTACAATATATAGATATGTACTACTTTTGATATATTTAAAAAATAAAATGAAACGATACAAGTATAAAATGAGCAATCATATTGAAAAGCCAGAAGAAGAATCTGTTGTGTTTTTAAAAAAAATCTTGTATCCCCAGTTTGCCCGTCTATATTGTTTTCGAGATGATTATAGTGAGCGTGAAGTGAAGATATAGAGAAAGAGTTAAGTTAAGACACTTGGAAGTCAGAAGGCCCGAGCTTCTCACACAAAATGGGCCTGCTCGCCACAACTTTGATTTTGCTTTTTCATATATTCATCTTTCAATTATACTTAAACATAAATTTGTTTAATGCTTCACACTTTACGAATATGTACAATATTTTGCTTTATCATAAATTTCGTAGCTCAAATAAACAATGTAGAACGCAGAATTTCTATTAAATAATCGTTTTCTCTTAACTACGATATTTTGCATTATAACGATGAATCTATGCAATAAGAACATGTAAAAACTTTCAATTGTGATTCACTTTTATCTCAAGTTTTACTATTGTCAACTATGCTATGTATAGTAGACTGCGTTGATTAATCGTAATATTGATTTATATAAAGTAGGAAATATTTTGAGTATTTGTCTCCCGTTAACAGGTCGAGTCCGTGACGTCGCGGTCACTCAAACTTTGTCTATTTAATGCTTCCACCTTTATTCGGAGACTTCATAATACGTACCATCCAGATTCACGGTAGAATTATTTATTGCCCATAACCAACGAGGCTCTCGACGGTATATTTCTGTTTGTTTTTTTTCTTCTTTTTTACTTTTTTCACATTAAGGTATATACAAATTACGGATTGTTCACATACGCAACATCCACGGATTTGTTACAATGCCACATTCACTTCACTGCATTTAGTAATTCGTTTATCTTCACCATTCCCCTACGAATAAGGCACCTTCGACACATTACCCAGTTATTAAGCTACGACGATTTTGCAGTCCATCATCATCCTTTAGTCGATATCATAAAGTCTGCACCGACGACAGCTAACTTGTAGTTGTCATTTGAAGCATAGGAGTTTTTAGCGTTCTTCATACACTTTAACCGAAAAGTATATGTGTACGTTTCGAATTCATTTCATGTTTACATTCTTATTTCTTTGTCTTCATTATCTGTTAATACGTGTTCATTTTGTTCGATTTTTAATGTTGATATTTTTTAAAGTATATCGCTCTACGTTACTTCCGAGTTGTGTGAATATGTACGCTGCAAAGTCATTAAATTGTTTTGTACAATTTTTGGCATTGCAAAGCACAGCCTTCAGACATTTTTTTTTTTTTTTTTTTAATTAAGAATTTGAAAATGTGACCTTCTTACCGAATCAAAATATTCAAATGATACTTTTTGTTATGATGTAACGAGAGCGTATCAAAAATTGGAATTAGATTTTTTATGAATAGCAGGAGTGACATTTTTCTTCATTTACAATATACAATTTTCGAGAGATTTATTAAAGAGGTATCTCAGCTATGTTGAATGTTTTTTTTAATCGAAATAATTGTTCAGCTGAAAAATTATCATAAAATGGTTTATTTTCACGAATTAATAATACTATTTCACTCAGCACTTTGAATCCTATGCTGAATGTCTTGACTGTGTGTATTAACATTTGTATTGACAAAAAGATACTTCATTTGAGAAAAAAAAATGTACGACTTTGTTTGCAACATTCAAAACTTTCAACCAAGAAAGTATTAAAAGATTTAGCTGACATACCTCTTTAATGTCTTTGTTAAAAATCTCTTCATGTGATAAAACAATTCTATAGTAATGGTATACAGACGATCAATTATTTTAGAAATATAAATTTGTAAAAGTTTTGTGTTTAAAATGTTCAAAACTTGTAATGTGTAATACAAGGTTCACGGTCCCTTTTTAAAAAAAATATATTGAAAAAATGAAATCGGTTAACACTTCATAAAAAAAAAATATTGATTTGAAAAAAAAATTGCCGTTTATGATTAATGCTATAATTTATCTATAAAATTTCAATAAGATTTTCGTTTCAAATTCATTAATATATTTCTTGTTTGAACTGAGCAACTTGGGAAAATATCTTGCAATAGAAAGACGCACGACACATAGGTTACAGGCTATGAATTTAAAAAAGTCATGTTCATATAGAATTGATTGAAAAAAGGCCTTAGGGTGTCTTGCAATGCTAAATAATATTTTTTTGCTAATGTTAACTTTGGAGCATGAATAAATTACATAACTCGGAGACAACGCAAAGTCCCCTGTCGTGTGTTTCCATTAGTTCTTAGTCTCTGAGCAAAACAGAAGAAATACAGCGCCACAGTATTCAAACAGCCTTGCCAAATGTTTAAATGTTTTTTTTTTCTTTTCTAACATTTGATAAATGATTTTTTATGCTTGTGGAATGCTACGACTTGCGTGTATTTCGAGAGCACAGAAGAAATATCATTCGTAACAAATAATCCATTGTTCTTTTGCTCAATTGTTGACACAGTAAGCGAGGAAAAACTTGTTTTTTTTTATAACGCTCAAACGTGGACGATCCTAAAAATTATCAGTAGTAATGTGGATAGCTTTGTTGATTATTAAAGTGTTCCGTTCGCGAAGTACTGATAACGATCGTAGAGTTTCGTCGACCACGAATGAATGCTGCCCTCGACAAGATCGTCGACATGTTGGCGTAGCTGGTCTTCCGTCAGGGTTAAGTGAAATCGATTTTTCAGCCCCTGCACCGTCGCTGCTCCACCACTGCGGAAACACGGTAGCTGCGAACCTGGGATCAAAAGATTATTATCAGTTCCGTATGAAAGTTATAAAACGAAATATGCGAGAGAATCAAATTAAGGTAAAATCTTGAGAAAATATAAAGTAATATATGCTAAAACTAAAATATATATACTCGAAATAGAATAAATTGAATTCACCAACCCGATAGCATAATCTCCACTAGATTTACAACTTTCTCCATATGTTTGCGTGCTGCAACCAATCCTTGCAGTATAAGACTCTTGAATTCAAGAAACATTTTAGACTGATTGCCGCCCATAACTTCGACGAATTCCGGTGTGAGCTTGAACGGGCTTGTTTCGAATCCAAGATTTCGTGGCGAGGTCGACAGAATAAACCCGAAATCAATATGGATAAGATGTCCGTCGCTATGCAACAATATATTGCCATTGTGACGATCTTTAACCTGAATGAGATAACTGACGAGGCAATAAGCGGCGCAGCTCTGGACAAAGTTCTTTCGAGCAATGGCAAATCCCTCGGAATTGGAAAAGCCGAATTCTCGTTCGAAATATTGCAACAGCGTGAGCTGACAGTGTTTTTTAACTTGATGAAGCGACACGGTATTTAAAATTGGTTCTATCAGACCGCTGTCGTTCGAGAGACAAAGAATTCTGCAATTAAATAAAAAATAACGTAACATTAATAAGAGCCATTGTCCTAGAGGATTATATAACAAAAAGATCATAAATACATTAATTTTACGAAATACATACTTGTACGGTCTCACCCACAGCGGGACATTCTCTTCCTGCCATATTTTTTGTAACATTGACAATAGCTGCGAAGCGAGAAGCTCCTGACGAAGATCATCGCCACACTTGACGATAACTGCCAATAATCGCCAGGAAGCCAAATGACCGTAAGGACTCGAAGCTCGAATACGTCGTTGTTTGAGCTCCCAAGGTTCCTTCAAAACTGCCGCTGATGGATCCTCGGGATCGTGATTGAACGTGGTGCTCGGGGTCGCAGCCATTTCACTCAGTCGCCGTTTTATATCACCCGGCACGAAAATCGGCTCGCGACTGTCCGAAGAATCCTGACTAAGTTGGGATATCGTATCCCTGTCCTTGGGTTTTCTCAATTGGAGATACTGAAAAAACAAAACAAAATTGAAGATTAGGCTAAGGTATTACTTTTTTAATCATCTTCAGAAAATGACAAAATTCTTTGAGAATCTCTGACCTGTTGTGTGATCTCGTCGTCCTCCTGACTCCAACAGTCGGCAGGATCATCGTCTGTGTAGTTAAAAGCGTTATCGATAACTCTGCCGGTATACGCATTGATACTTCTAATCGGAGTTTGTCGATTAGGATTTCCAACGGTATGAGTTTCGGGTACGCCGGTTTCTTCGGTTTGATTGGACTGTTCGACACCCGTTAAGTTTTCTTCCGATTTCGTGTGTCTCAAAGAACTACCCATAATCTTCGTCGGTACCGGTGACGTGTAAAGATCCTCGACTTCCAAAACCTCAACGTAAATGATGTATGGTGCCTGCGCAAGTATCAAGGGCGTATTTAAAATGTTCTCCCACATTTTTAAACAACCCAAACTTTTTTTTTGTCGCTCACCTTATCTTTGCTATTGAGAACTGCTGCGTATTGCGGTGGCACTCTCACGATATGATGGGGTACTGTACTGTGTAGAGGTAACCATACTCTCGCTGGGAGATTCAAGTTAAGTGTATTTAACTCCGCAACTAGCTGTACAGTTTTACTCTCCTTTGTAGGAATAGTACCAAGCAGTTTGCCAATTGATATCAGTGCTTGAATAAACTCGAGCTCTGGTGCTAGCCGGGGGGCCTGTCGACATTAAAGCATTGAATCATTAAGAGTTCATACATAATAATAGAACGGACTAGCTCCGACGAACCTCCTCCCGTATTATATGGTTACATCAATTCTCATCTTTGAAAGAAATGTATTTATTTATTAAGATACAAAATGTAT
>JABMBV010001217.1:0-20196 GCA_018906735.1 Mesochorus sp. PSUC_FEM 10030011 | reverse complement strand
TATTTTTATATTATTAACAATGTACTAATTGTTGGTTTTTATATTTCTGGAAAAAAAAAATATTTATGGGTCACTGGACCATTTTCCATTTGTGACAAACGCAATTTTTCGTTCCGTGTAATTCACAGTTCTTTGATGTTGAAATAATACAACTCGAATAATGATAAGATGAAATTCTCAAGAGCAGTGGAAAAGAGAAAAAGAGAGAGAGAGATGGAAAAAGAAAACACAGGATACGCTGGGGTCTTAACATTTATTTTTGCAGCCCTTTCTGCTTGTGCGAAATTGAAATTTGCATCGTCGTTCATGGGGGGCAGCAACGAAGCGGCAAAATTAATGTTACAATCGTCGAGGATCTTTTGTGTGGGCGCGGCATACCTTTGTGGTATTAACGAAATTAATGAGACAGTCGGATAAGAAACAATGTTGATGAGACTGCTGATGATGCAGCCGTTGAAATTTGCGTGACTTTTCGTGTTCTTGTCATTTTAAGGCGCACAAAAGACACGGAAAGAGAAATACGTTTGAGATAATTCCAGCAAAGGAATGAAACATAATGAGAACGAAATAACCAGTTCAATTTGTGCAACAAAAACTCCTCAGGGAAGTTTTTCAAGCTCAAAAACAATGGAAACAAAAGAATATAAAAAAAAAAACTAAAAAAAAATATTTTAACAACAAAATACTATTTTACGAGTTTCAAACTCCTATGTTCATCACGTCAACATCAGAAATGTCCAATATCAACTTAATCTGCCATCGTAAAATCACGGTTATATCGTACCTCGTTATAATCCAAACCCGTCAAGACTTTTTATAACTTGAACTCAACTTAAAAAGTCTCCTTCAACTTCTACAAACCAATATACATATATATATATATAATCATTCTTACAATTCTCCAAACCTGTACAACTCCCAACAAACTTGGTTCAATACGCAGTTCCTTCGGAGCGTGCATAATTCTTCGTCAAACTCGTTCATTCGAGCCTTAATATTGTTTGTCTTGTGCAAATGGTGATAGGCGACGTGGTCCCGCAAAGTCCTGTCGTAACCTTACTCTCGACAATAGTGGTTTTGCGGAGAGGTAGGAGGGGAGGGGGGGGAGGGAAAGGGTTGAAGGGAAATAGTGAGATTCAATGCGAACGTGGCAAATTTCTAAGCGAGGAGTTACGTGAGCCCACGTTGCACAATCAGCTATATACCAATGTGTGTAGTACGACTTTACATTTGCCTCGTATATACAAGTGTATCCTTCCCCCTGGGTACAATCACCCGATCTTATTACGATTTTCTTGGTAAAAGCAATACACAGTCTTCACCGAGATTCTTCTACAGCCAGGTATACCAATTTTACGCTTTCCAAGTTAAACGATTTTATTTTCCTGCCGCGGGATCTCCGTAAACGTGACTAATGGTATCGCCCCCTTTTCCCTTCCCACCGCCGCTCTTCGTACCTTTTCTTTCCTCGCTTCTCCTCTGGTACATGCGCGCGTCTTTGTCCGCGCTCCACCTGACGGTTAAACTTCTCTGGTTTCTATATACTCGCGGTAGCAACGATCCCAGTACATTCATGTAAACTCGAGCCTTCGAGATAGGGACGACCGTAACTTCATGTGTGGAGAAATAGAAAGAAAGACCGGGAGAGAGAAAGAGAGAGAGAGAGAGAGAGGAGGGGGAGGAATATAAGAGTGGGATTTTGTGCAAGGGGTTCGATTGCTATGTAAATCCGTTCGCTGGATGTTTGTGCAGCCTGTAAAGACTAGGATGGATGAGCTGAAGAATAAAAGAGAAAGAGAAGGCAAGTACGTTATTGGCAAAAAGCTCTTTCCAGGCACACTGGCGACCTCTGTCATCCTCGACAAACAAGTCCCACTCCACCCCAGTATCAGGAAATATATCGAATGAACAATGCACACCGAATATAGCCAACGGATATGTGCACGCTGTCCAGTAAATATATGCACTACGTTTGCTGAAGGTATTTTTAAAGGTAACAAACCGATCGTAACTGTTTAAGGCGAGAGAGCGTTGGAGCTTCAATTTCCAATACGTTTTTTTATCAGAATAAATTTATAATGTATCAACACGAATTCCAGAATCGTTTATATCTGGTACAGTTTTTTTTTCTTTTTTTTTTTTAATTCGTGTTGGTCCTCAGTTTTTCTTTGAGGTGAGCATCCAGAGAATTACAGAGTCAGGACACGTGAAGTGATAACATCGCGGAAGGTCTAACCACAAAAAAGAAAAGTCTCTAACCCTTAATGGAATTCCGGACCAAGAGTAGACCTCAACGCGTATATATTTTATAATACACAATGTGTATGTGTGTGTGTGTACAAAGAGCACTTTGCTTAAAATGCGTTACAACCGCAACCGCAAGTTGTGTCCCTTCAATTAGGCAACATTAATAACCACACAGTTTTATAGTCAAAGACATCTCCAATCCTTTCCCTTCCACATTCACATTTAATTCACATTATATCATATACAAAGAACTATAATAAAAGTCATTCGAGTCTTCATGACGATGAAGCTTAATTCACCAAAAAAGGGGGGACGAAACAAGGCGCAGAAATAATATGAATACGTGGACATTCTGCTGCTGGGACACAAAATTAATATCCACGTCCTTTTCCGAACTTTATTAGAAACAGCTCGTTTGTTCCACCATGTTTTCAGCTGAACAATCCAATATTTAACCCTCGCCAACGAAACGATTCTTTGTAGAAATGAAGCACGGGGAATTTACCCGAATCTCCTGTTTCACGTCATATTTATAGTTACATTTAAACATGGAATATGAAACACCGACTGTGTTGCAGTGGGATCTTGTGATATGAATGCACGTGTGGTAACCCACTCGTACAAAATGAGGAAGTGGTAAGCGGAATACCGAGGTTCCGTCAGACCCTGTACACATGGTACAGCTCTGGTATTTCAGGAACAAAGTTCACTTCCCGGCTGTTGACGCTCTTTGGTTGCAATATGCGCGAAGGCCAGACAAATATCTCTACGCTGAATGCTGCTGGTAGACTTCAACGAGGCGAGCGGACCGTGCTAATGCCAGGGCTCTCACCACTTTGATGTTTAACGTTTGAGAAACTACTCGCAGAACGTTTGCTCTGAATTGTAGAGCCGTTAGGAGATGAGGATTCATACAGAAGTTATGACCAGGGTAAACTCGGTGAGTAATTACCTTACGTCATTTCTGCATGAAAATCGAATCTATCGAGACGCACGTAAATTCAAATCAGTAAACGTCAATTGAAGAAATGTAACAGAAAACTATATTTTCTCAGCTTTTCATTAGTTTATACGACCCAATAGAAATTCACGTTACGATGTATAAATGAAACGATGAAGACATGTCCGAGGAACTTCGTGCCACGAACAGTCGTTCACGTGTACAACTGTTTTATTCTCATGAAGAATATTGAGGAAAAAAAAAAGTTATTGAATTCACGTGCGAGCTCTGGTAACAATCCGTTATTCGATTGAATATATCTATATAGATCCCCCGATATAAAAGTGCAATTTCGATGACGAAATGAAATATCGTTAGAATCGTGTAATCGTGAGCCTGCGAGAAAACGAGATCATGCCACAATGCACGTCCCTCGGATAACTTTTATATCGAACAAGCGTTGGTACCTTTGTTGCGTCCGGCTTAAAGTGCACGTCCAGTAATAAATTCACGTTCGAATAAACACGATGCGGAGCCTTCTCGCATAACGTCGATAGAGAAAGAGAATAAAGAGAGATCGGAAGAGACGGAGAGAGGAAGAGAGGAAGATAGAGAAAGAGAGAGGGCGAGAGAGAGAGAGAGCTCCGCGTTTGTACAGTTATACCAATAAACGATTTGTGCAGTTTCGTGCTCGAACGTGACTCCAGTTACTTATAGTAATGATACAATCCCTCCTTCCCCCTCCCCCCCCGCCTTTGCGTTCACTGTATCGAACACGAGTTGGAGAGCAGCGGGTTAAGTTATGCGAGAAAGGGACGGGTTACAGAGAGGGACGATTTTCGACCGGGTGCTCAATATCCATCTTTCCCTCTTCGCATATATAGATTTGCTGTAATAACGATTGGTAGACATATGTGTTCCGATACATATGAAGATTCGCGGTTTATCGATTCGTGCACGATATATAGTGCCTCGACATAACATGTACTGCAAATTGTCGATGATATGTTTTTTTTTAAATTTTATCTCCTACTTTGTATACGCTGGACTCTCGCGTCCGCGAAACTATCTTCGTTGAAACTAGTCGCACAAGGGCTGAAAGAGAAGTAAAAAAAAAAGGAAGAGAACTGCATAGTTATATCTGCTCTTCGTGACCTGATTGGTTTCGATGCTCTGCAGGACTTGCGCCGCTGGGAGCTACAAGTGCCCATGTCAACCTTTTTGTCCGGTGCTTGTTTCAGATTCACACAGACGAACACACAGCCAAACACCACACACATACACACACGGAGGACCTTGCTTCAAAATGACGTTTTGCGCTATCCATTCTATCTCGAAAGAACATTGAAACGATGCGCATGTTCGGTATATATGGTCAACTTCGTAACGGTTTTCGAATGAAGTGGACAAGCTAGGGCACTGTCGAGTGCACAGCCACAAGAGCACACGTACGAGCTAGCCGGGCTCGCACATTTGTTCCCGGTGACTTCTCGCCACGGGCACGAAGTCGTAACGAGGGCGTCATCGACGAACGGCCACGGACGAGTTAGGCGGCCCCGCGTTGCGCCAACCTGATGTAGACGACGGCGTGGTCGAATCACCCACAGGAAATTCCACCACGAACGAGGAACGGGTCGCGGCCTCGGCATATCGCTCGCCAGGCCCCGCTTCCACCATCATTATTATTACCGCAGCAGCATACATTTATATGTCTATAGTGTACATATACAACGAGAGGAATCATTTCGATACCGGTGTTATATGAAGACGAAGAGGGGGGAGAAGAAGAAGAAGAAGAAGGAAAAAAATTGAGGAATTCCGTATCACGAATAAATGGGAAACGCGCGCAATGCCACGCGGCCCAGGATATTCGCCGCGGAGTATCGAGTATCCTTTTCACATAAGATGCGCCCCAGGTGTATAATTCTCTGCATCACGTAATTCGAAGGGACCGTTAGAGTCGTAAAACCAAGAGAGAAAAAAATAATTCTCGATGACCATGACTGAAGCCGCGCGCGCGCGCGGAGACTATCTCTCTTTTTCTGTCTGGACACGAATGGAATTCCGCGGAGAAAGATCCTGGCCTCTACGGGCTCAATATATGCCGGCGTTATTCAGCCCTCCATTGACGTATCGCCAAGGGTACACATATTCCTTGGGGCTTCATGGATAGTCCAGCAAATACGCGCATTTTGCCGCGTTTTCGATTTGGTAAAGTACGACCTAGGAGAACTTCAGCTAAATCACAGCATCCACCAGCCAGAAAAAAACCAGAATAGGGAAAAGAAGCGTGTGCGTGACCTTCGCTGCGAAGCGGGTGAATGTGCTGCCTCTCTATCTCTCTCTCCATTTTTTTTCTCTACGCCTTTCTCGCTTCACATACACTTTATGGCCGATCGTTAATAGCATCGCGCAGGATTCACGCCAAGTTGAATAACAACATTGCGAGAGGTTCTCTATCAGGGAGCATTAAAAAAAAAATGTATAATAAAAATTCGAGAAACGAGAGAAAGATAGATGTTGAGACGAAGATAGGAGGCGGAATATGTACTGCGAGAGAGAGAGAGAGAGCTCGCAGACCCTCTCATTCTCTCTCTATCCATGAGAGTGTGATATGCGGACCCGAGAGAGAAGCCGATTTTGCCACAGTTGGTACAGAGGTTTAAGCTACCGCGGTGTGTGCCTGCCGGTGTGCGGTTGGGTGGTGCTGATGGAAAGCGTCGATTAGAGCCAACCAACCCCCACCGCGCCCCCTCGAGACTGTGGCGCTGGGCTGTTATGCGATTAATCGAAAATCACGGGCTGCTATCAAGGGGGCGTTCTGTAGTTGTATATGTCACCTATACATATACCTATATAGCAAACTGCCGGCAAAATCCTTCGTGGTCTTGTTCACGATTCTGACGTCTGACAGAGTGGTTAACTTTAATTTCTATGCCTTCCCCTCGTTCTCCTGGTTTCTCTAGTCTTTCTCGGATTCATTTAAACGTTGAATCCTCAATGTCTGGCCGGATTGGCAATCAGCCTTGAGTTTTCATGGGGAAATGCATTGGAATAGTGATGTCCAAGATAAATTGTCTCAACGAGATGCTTTAGAATCATAGACCGAGCGATGAGGGTGAAATCTGCGATGCTTGATTATATAGATCCTCGTCATTGACCCAGACAACATTGTCGTCCATCCAGTTGAATACAAATTATTCTTCCAAGGCTCTCTCCAGCCAGGATAATACTTATGCATCAGTACTGCTGTTACTGCTCGACTCTCATTATTCAGTCACTTGGTATTGCGAAGCTGTCGTGTTTTCTCGAAACAAACATATCCTCGTAGTTGATCCCCACAAGGACAAGGGAACTAGGAGATCCCAGGGGCTATTTCACTGGTGACTAGTCTTGCTCTCCGGGTGCTCCGATAAATTGAACTTCCGCGGGGAATGAGAAGTTAGATCAACTCAGCATCGTCGTCGTGCCGCCCTAGGGTTGGATCTCTCGGGCTAACAGATCTGTACGTATGGCGTGTTGGCTCGACTTATTACCGCGGCAATTCGATTTACATTACAAATGACATCGTCGGGTCGTCTCTGTGCGCACTGGGTTTTCTTCTTTCTCGTTTCTGTGCCTCGAGGCACTCGGCAATATCTCGGTGGTGAATCGACGGAGATACATCGATGCTATCGAAAATGGGTAGGGAATGAGCGTCGGAAAGATCTCGCGCTCGCGTCTTATTCACATGTGTCTCTATGTATTTCTCTATAGAAATCCTATGTATTCACGTGTGTATGTGTGTGGTTGCGAATTTGTGTGTTGAGCGCGCGCGTTTTCTCTCAGATCTTCGATATCCCCAAGAGTGCAAGGGCAATCGCATACACACACACACACACACACACACACACACATATACACTTGGAGCACTCTCTGGGCTCGTTCTCTCGGTTGCACCGATCGGTTTCTTGCCACGTCCAGTGAACCCCTTGATAATTAACGCTACTTCCCATCTGGCAGCTTAATAGCTATACAAGACCGCGGTGTTCGTCGGTTAGGCGCTGCTGGGAGAATTCGCGTCGGATATTTTCTGTACCGCGGACTTTTACACATGTACATATATAAATATACTCTGTGAGCATTTACGTATAGATATATATAGAGACATAAATACGTGTCTGTAATGTACATGTATACACATATGAGAGAGCTCGACGTTCGAAGCTATATATGCTACTGCTCGTGCTTATTCCGTAATATAATTTCTGAGCACCCTCTCTTTCCCTCCGCGATAGTTCATCGCCGGCAAACGCGGGCTGTATGCGCTAATAAGGTACACTTCCGGCAACCTATCTCGAGCGTTATACCGGCGGCTCTCCAATACGTATTCCCGCTGTTTATGTTACGTTATCTTTTCTATCGGGAATATTGAATAAACGATGTGTGTGAGAGACTCTCAAACTGCGAATAATCGCTGATCCAACTCGATTCCCACTCGTTTATCATTCGCGCAGGAAATGAAGCGCGATATTGATTCCGCGCGCGTTTATATAATAGACCGTTTCTCCAGCTACTAGCGAAGAATTATTGTAATTATATCTGAAATATAATTAATTCTAGACGCCTTTTTATACATATACCCGTCCAATGAATATCATTCGAAAATAATGGAAACAGTATTTTACGATTTTAAAACGAAAATTAAAAATGAAATCAAATAAACAGTTCATGTTCACGGGAAAAAAAACCGTAACGTTGGTCCTATCAGTGGAGAGAGTTTATGACGAAAAACGATAGAGAGAACCACGAACACGAAGTCGTGATACGGCGAATTGGAGAGGACACCATATATATACGATATCCACGATCGGACGCGGGCACGCAGAAGGGGGTCGTCTTCGATGAGAATTTATAACCGTTTGACGTTTGTGCTGCCGGGGTCCGCGTGCGGCAATCTCGTGTGTATGTATGTGTGTGGATAGTGGAGGTGGTGGTCAATGCTCGAGCACGTTTATGTTACCGATCAAAGGACACAAAACACGCGCGAGCGCTGTGGTCGCACAAAATGTTATACGACATCGAGCGGCAAACGACAGCTCCAAAGGGTGTCCCCTCCCCCTCCCTCCCTTTTTCGCTCGGCAGCTACATCGAGATAGAGAAAGAGAGAATGGAGCCTCTTCTCGATCGTTGTGGTCGTCGCGAGAAGACGGACGCCGGTCACCTAACGGGAGGACAACCTCGGCGGTCTCCCAAGAGTGCAGCTTAGCGTGCAGCCGAACCGCCGCACAAGATTCAGGCCACACGTCGCTTTTGAAGAGACACGCGCGCCAGTAAGAGAAACGAAGAAGAAGAAGAAGGAAAGAATGCATTATTGTAGAAGAAAGTCGAAGAAAGAACGAGACATGGGGGAGTCTGCGCCCGCGGTGTCTACAATCGGACAAGAGGCCGTCACTCATCGTCTATGTCCTCGCCATGCATATCCAGCCGAACAATCCAATACTTTGTGCTAACTCTCTGCTGAATGAATTTTCAATGTAGCGTGCAACAATCTGATATATGGGAGCTTGAAACAAAGCCAGTTATGCAACGGTTGATTGACAGTTTGATGTTGAAATCGTTCCGTGATGGTTCACAAGGGCGAGAAAAATACATTCGAGAATAGACATCGGGGCTTGTGCACGCTGTTAAAAGGATTGCATACTGATTATTGATTATAAAAGTATGCAGAACTTTGACCTTATGACGGCCGGCTATTTCTTTTTTTAAAGTGTAACTTGTCGAAATTTTTCGTATAAATGTTTCCAAAGTTGTATTGAGGATACGATACGATGTTAAATATTTTTCAATAAGGTCAATTTTGAGGGGTCTTTGAAACGAGAAAGTTCTGCACTCACAGCGATCTCGTTTGTATAACATTCCTCGTGAAATCGATCTGTTGTATTTAAAATTCGTGTTATTTTTCGTTCTTTTCCATTTTTATTTTCGTTTGAGCTAAATCCTATTTGCACAACTCGTCCCACCCTAATCCTTCGCCTCGGTGCTGAATCGTGAGTCGGCTCTCTCCATTAAAGGAGCAGCAGCAACAGCGCGCCAGGGTTCGCTCGATAAGAGACTCCGCTTTCCGTTTATATTCGTTCAGGAGCTCCGGCAGCTTCTCTAATGGGATGCCGGGACCTTCTCACATTATTTTTTCATCTTCTTTGCTTTTCTTCTCCTTCTTCTTTTGAATCCTGGTTTATCCACGTTCATTTTATCCCGGATCGATTGCTCAATCGGCACCAGCATTCGCGAACGCTTTAATTGCGCTGTGCACCCGGACATGGCTCGGGTTCAGGGATCTAGAAAGACGAGAGAAGGAGAAGGAGCGAAAGAGAGAGAGAGAGAGAGATAGAAGGAGAAGATGAAGGACGACCCGAAGGTGGTATAAGGATTATAACCAACGATTCCCTCTCCTTCTCACTCCGGGATCGACGAGAAAAAATTTGCCTCGCTCCGCCTCTGTGCGAAGAGTCGATGGTTCCGATAATTCATCCAGGGCGCGTGTTTGCTACCGCTCTCACTCCCAGTTGAGAAATATAAACGGGGCCCAGACGTGAGATATAACAACTACGCGGAATCCCATATAGAAAAGCTCGAGAAAAGCGTGTGCCAAAAACGAGTCGTTGGTCATTTTCGAAGTATCAACGCTTGTTTGTTGCTGGCCACATGTCTCTACATCACGGTCGAAGATGTCGAGGCGCATGCTGGTCGCAACGGGAACAGAAGTAACAGCGACAACTTTTTCTTTACCGGCGCTAGCTGTCACCATACTCGATCATGGCGATATGGGCCAGTCCCAGAGCAGTACATATATCATTACCGGTATATACCGTACTTGCAGCAGTCTCGTGTGCTCGTTCAAATTAGAGCTTGGCAGTGTCTTGTTGAGTCGATTACTCATTTGATCAAGCAGAAAAAGACTAGCCGAAGCGGCATCTTGCAATAGAGCACGCATGGGATTGGTATATATTGAGCGCGGAGGGTGAGGAAGCGAAACAAAGAAAAAAGAAAAGAAGTAAACGACAAGACATTATTTATACAGGCTGGAGCTGAGTGCAAAACAAGTTCAGCATGAAAAATGCTCGAGTCGTATGATTTCCTGGCACGATAAAGGATTTCGTTGGGGTTATAAGTCTCCAGACATTTTCACTGTGGAATGGCGCGGAGACTATCATCCCTGAACGTAGACCATCATTGCCAGCATTATCCTGTGCCGAATGGAGCATTTATCTTGGCTCAAAGTTTTCATCCGATATTATGCCCAAGGGTTCCCCCGCGGAGTGTGACACACTGTCCTGCGTTACGCCATCATCAGCATCCTGCTGTCGCTGGCAGTTCCATTTTTGCATTGTCAGACGAGCATTGGCATCGCTGTATGGCTCAACGACTAACGTGATAGCTCTTGAGATCATAAACAGCAATTTCGTGAGAGCTCACCAGCTGGTAAAACTTCAACCTCATCAAAAGAGGTCTGGCAGACTTCAGAGATAGTCCGGTAAGTCTTGGGTTATTATACCAGACACGATGAATTTTGCTACGCTGATCTTGTACATATACATCGCTCGAAATACCTTAAATTATCTTACGATCGCGTGGGTGTCGAAAATACTCATGGGCCACAAGGGAAAATGACAACATTGAATGCTTGTGGGTAACAGAATGGAATTTCTTTGAATGGCATCTGGACAATACGAGAATAAATTCTTTTTACCTTGATACACGTAGAGCTAAGCTCTCGCGTTTGTCCAGCAGCACAATAAATTCGTTCGACTACAAGCGCTGGATGATACATCCAACTGTTCGTATGGACCGTTTGCGTGCGAAGTTGTCACGCACTGACCACTTGGCGAAACAAAATACCAACGGAGAAAGAAAAATCGGGGATCTTTCTCATTTCACTTCTATCACTCCCTGGCAACATTCGCAGACACTTTCATTAAGTAAAATGGCTCCACTATGCTCGTTCCTTCCTTCTAACATTATCCCCTTTCGGACGATCGTAAAACAGGCCGACCCACTACAGAATTTACCGTCTTTCACGACAAAGGCATGTGCTCTTTTTTGCTATATATAACTCAGTAGAGATCAGCAATTTCGGGCACCACCACCACGGAAACCCGAAGCCGCATCAACTACCATCCGTGTTGAGTTCGAGCCTGCGCCACTTCCGAACGACCTGAGCGGAAAAAATGTGATGAGCCTTGCTAAAAGCTTCTGCACGTTCGGAACACAGTTTACGACCACTTCGCGCCAAGTGTATGCCTACGTGGTTACATGGCTCCATTGTTTCAGCTATGATACTCCAGTTTCTATGAAAACGCAGCTTGCACGATCTTGGATCACGTATACTTGAGGACACAATTTTAGAACGAAATGCGATAATAACGACTTCAGATATTAGTAGATGTCATCAAGTTCTAAAAACTCGTTTTATGGCCAATCCGACTCTTTACGATTCGATGCGGAACATGATAACGATATTTGTAATTTCTTATTAACGATTATGCAGATTTTTGGGAAAACGATAGTTGAACTTCAGCATCAGATCGATCGAATGAACGCGGCCCTCAATTGGGCGCATCGACGATGACCAAGTAGATTTGATTTTTTTCAGAAGTTTTTCTCGTCGCGAAAACTCTTTCGTATAACGAAGTACACTTGTTATTCATTGCGGGGGAGTCCTCTGGTGCAATTTAATTTGCATTTATATTGTATTAATTTAAGAACCACGAGCGCGCGCGCGCGATAGAAACCGAAATGGAAAGTGGAGGATAGGATGCTTCTGTCGCTCTTTCTTTCAACGCGGAGTCTCAAAGGCGTACCAGACAACATATAGCAGTAAGAAAAAGGTGAAACGGAAAAATAACAAGGAAGTAGCTCTACTCAGGTCGCTTCAATTTTCCAAATTGCCAGCGTTAGGAAGGCGTGTGCCGAAGAAGTGGGCAGTAAAACTTGAGACCTCCGTGAACCTGCTCACTGTACAGCAGAGCGCTCGTATACATCACAATCCAGAGTTACTACCAACTTTTCAAGAGAATTCAACGCCTTAGACAATCTCGGGCACAATCGACGCAATGAGAACCAAATAAGGCAAGGAAGGGAAGGGGATAACGAAATACATCATCGTGATGTTGAGGTCGGCGTGAATATCCTTACTTCGGACCTGACGTCGTATAATCCTCGTCAAGGATCATTTCCGTAAGGGTTTGATATTTATTCTGGACAAGGACATCGTAAACCTTGAGAAAGCTATCAATGAAATAATATTCTTTACAGCAAACATCAACATGAATCATCGATCGAAAACGACCTGAGCAATGGACACGTCTGCCTTTGAGTGCAGCTTTTTCATTAAAGGGCTAACCTCGTTATTCTAAGACCTTGTTAACAAATAACAAAGAGTTTGGTAGAATTCAATGGAATAAGTAAACCTTTTAAATCTCTAGTCTATTATGAATACGCAGCTCGTTATTTTAAAGGGATCCAATGGTGCATCCGTATATTTAAGTTTTTGCAAGTATGAAGTTAAAAGTTATTTCCATAAATATATAGTCAAGTTACATACATTTTTCAAGGCATGCACCGTGAAAAAAAAACATTGGCAGTTCGCCAGTAAATGTAACGAAAATAATTTTCCAGCGTAATAATTTATGTGCGCACATATAGAGGTACGGAGCTGTCTCCGGGGGCTGCTATGTAGCCCGTGAATTATCGGAACAACGTGGTGGAGAACGTAATTTCCTCGCGTTATTGCGAGATCCTCTCTCACTCGCGCGTCATCCTCGCCCTTACACGAGAGTCTCTCACCTCGTGGGGGCCCCTTCGGTTGACGGCTTATACTGGGGGTATGTAGATATACTCGAGAAATGCGCCACGAGCTAACGACGGATGGCGGCGGTGAGACAAGGGGCGGGAGGGGGCTACAGCGAGAGGGTCGTCTTATCATTAACCCTCGAGAATCCACCGGTGCAATTAGTCGAGTGCGCGGCTCAGAGCGCTCAACGACGTAGTTCCTACACGGAAAGCACACCACGGTGACTTGGTAGCAGCCGGGTGTCTCTGGTACAGATGCGAACCGCGTAAGACAGAGAGGAGAGAAAAAGATAAGAGAGAGAGAGGGAGGGAAAATGTATATATAGAAGCCAAGAGCTATGCAGCCGAGACATGCATATGCAGTAAACCTGCGCCCTCGTTTCACCTCTCCTCTCACTCTCTCAATTACTCAGAATCGAAACATGAAGCATACATTCTCCAAGCTCTAACGATAAATAAACTTGGTAAATCCCAGTCTATTATTCATGTGAGCTCGCTCAAGCTCCCGAATAGGGAATGAAGGAAAAAGAAATCGGAGTGTATTGAGAGAAACTGATATGGGCGTCCATATAAACTGATGGCAAGTTCGGACTGGATATGGGTTGGATCAAGCATAGGAAGTCGTGTGTAAAGCGAAAGAGATGTAAGTGCGATATATGTATACGTGAAGTCGTTTGATATCTGGATGCATATATAGTTGCCAACGTCCAAGATAAGAGAGAGAATCATTTATGAGAAAGCACGAACTGCTAAGATCACAAGATGCTGCGCATCTGATGTGCTCAGTCATCTGACGTGACCCTAGTTAAGGGATCTCAACTTGTCTTAGTCTTGACCTGGTATAGAGGGTTTGTAATTTTGTAAGATCTGTCACTTGAGGCTTCACCTGCTTGAGCTCATTCGAAATCATCTTCGGACAGATCCATTTCAATATTTACTTGTTGACCTTTAGGCTGCCGGAAGATCTAAATATAGACACCATCTCCAATCGGAACATTGTATAAGTTATAGTGATAAAGTTTCAGATGTTTTCTATGGGGATCGAAACCCTTCAATTCCCGGCAGTTCAAAGGTTAAATGTTTCTTCAACGCAACATTGGATTACGTATATAGCTCGATCATCAATATACGGCTGATAAACTGGCTCATCTGGAATGCGGATGTGTAATTTCCCATGATCTTATAACAGCATAGAGTCGAAAGAAGGCAGCATCATCGTCAGTTGAATACGAAGAGGCGATAGAGCCTGTCCCGAAGAATTCAGCCTAGCGGAATATACATAGTGTGTGTTTGTGTGTGGCACGCGCGCATAGAGACGTCACGGTCCCTCGGGTGAATATAAGGCCCTCTCGTTGTAAGAACACGAAGTATTCTCGTATACGAGCTCGTTGTACAACGTATAACCGCTGCGCATAAGTATATGTATGTGTATAAGAAGTCACCTTCTCGTGAGTCGTTGCCAGGGAACGTCACGGCAAGAGATAGTCCATACACTCCTCGCTTATACTGTCGCTGTGGTCCCGGGGGCGACTGCATAGAGCGAGCGTGTGCACGGTCGAGAATCCGCCGCGTGTGTGGGAGGTAATTACGCGGAACTGACGAGATCTTCATCGGGGCGCCTCCCCCCTCGGGCTCATTATCCATTCAGGATCTACCTGCGATCTTGTCACCCCACCTAGCATGAACATGACTGCTACCTCGACGGTGCCCGTGTTGTCCGCCCCGGGATATCGTCGGCCTTCTATTCTCCTCGATATACACGTCCATATAATATACATATGTACACTGGCTATTAGCTACAGTGGGCCCGTTGATGTTAACCCTCGTTTATTCTCTTAGATACCAGAAGGATGTTCTCCGCTTCCAACACATACTGAAACTATATCCTCTTCATTTTCACAACATCCGCCTCTTATTTCTCTTTTATTTTTCGATTCATTGAATTGTGTACACACAAACACGCAGACACAGACACATAATTATTGAAACATGCTGCGGTGATCCAGCTTGATTTTGAGACACGAGTGAGATGTGAATATCAATGGGCGCATAGACGAGATGGTTTTTTTCAAAGCTTTAGTATCATAAAAAACCAAGGAATTGCGTATTAGCGTCAATCAAGATAAAATAGGCTTGAAACGTTTTGATAAATATGTTAATGCCGCGTTAAATATGATCGATTCGTGTTTGGTTATTCAGAGGCTGCGGTGCTTAATCACGAATTCCTCTCGTATGATGGCGATAATTAAAGACGGCGTATAAATATTTTACGGACACGGGACGCGCGGGGGGGGGGGAGCAGCAGCACACACGTGGTAACGCACACGTTTCCGCGATCACCCGGTGCGCAGAAATCCAGCATCCCTTTCGTCCTGCACAACGGGAGCCTGTGCCGTTGACTGTGCTGTTATATGTGCACACATTCGCGACTGAAGAGTACATGAGCCGCACGCAGCAAGTAACGTCGAAGAGCGTGTACCTCGTGTGTATATGCCGAGCCGTTGCGGCATACGGTGAGCGCATAAACATGTTACCTGAATGGTTTCATTCATTCGTCTCTCGTATGCGTTCGTGGGCTCTCCTCCCACTCGGGGTCTTCGTACAGTTTGCCTGTCGCACGAACAGTTACGTTTTGCTTTCTTTTTCCTTTTATATATCCTCCCGTGCGTTTCACTCGTACATGTATACGCGCGGCTGTTGCATCCTCCCTCTTTCTCTTTGCACACAGCTCATGACCGTCCAGAGTTGCAGAGCGTAAATTGCGGATAAACTGGTTGACCATAGAAATACCTCGGGGAGGGGGTTTGGGCTTGGCTCACGAGCTCGAGCTTTTAAAACGCCTCCGTATAATTCCGAAATAATCCAGCTTATCTGGTTTTCTCTCTTTCTCTCAGAATGACCTCCATATAACGACGTGAACTCTGCGTCTTGTCACGGTCATATTTCCTCATCACTGAGATCGAGGCACTGCGGAATACTTGTTACCCAGAAGAGCTACGGCGGCTGTGAAACGGATGAACGGACCAACTTTTTGATATCGTGTGGTATATCTCCACTGTCAATTCAGCATCGCTGATAACGTATGGATCTACCGATTTATATAGACTCCAAGACGCCCGGGAAGTCGTTTAATGACGCGAGCCTAATTATGCTGCAGCATCCAATATGTTACCATCCCACGAGAAACATCAGCCGTTTGGTCAGCATCTAGATACGTTTACAGGCGTCAGTACCTGTCACGTATAACCGCCACGTGGTGAATTTCAATGCTCAATCCTCCCATTTAGTCGCCTATTCCTTTTCCTCCTATCTCATAATACTTTGTGTACTTGTGTGCATGCACGCTCGGTCATATTTTCCCGACTAGAACATTTCCGGAGCAAACGCTATAGGGAGCCTTTTTGCGCCGCCAGTATAATCAATTGGTTCCCCGGAATGTTTCTGTCCACGATATAACACGAGACGCAGATGTGAAAAGATATACGCGGAGATCGGTGGAGAAATCCTGAGGAGATCAAACTTTACGAGACGATATCTCACTCCCCCGTTGAATATAAGGCGAGATCAGACGGAACAGGTTTCGTTTAACGAAGCGCTCCTTGAGTTCTGCGTGTCTCTCTTTCGCTCTTCTATCTTATTGCATCGTTGTTATTGTTGTTGTTGCTGTTGTTTTTGTTGCTTTGCCGGCCTGAAAAGAGCGTAACGACAACGACAACGACGACGAGTGTATGCATCAACCGCGCGCGCGCGAGAGAATAGTGTGTACACCACGAAACTAACCAACGGACGAGAGTTTACGCTTACGCTATGTCGTAATAATTCCTCCTGTTTCTCGTCCTCCTCCTCCACCTCCTTCTCCTCCCCATCTCCCACTACTCTGCTATCGTTCGGCCGAGGTTAAATCGCCGACGGTTTGTCGACATGCACGACCGAGTCGCGTAATAACTTTCGTTATCGTGCGGACCGCGAGAGTACCGGCGGGGTAGTCATGAATCACGTGAGCGTCCCGCGCGATTCTCTTTCTTTCTCTCTCTCTCTCTTTCTCTCTCTCTCTCTTTCTCTCTCTCTTCTACTCGGTGATGCTCATATAAACCTCCGATGTTGGTGTGCACTATACACTTGAAATTTTGCACGTGGAGCTCTAAATATAAAGAGAATCTCTGTCTCTCGCGCGCGCGCGCGTGCGATAACGCGAGATCGACATATAGAACCAAGAGAGAAGTTTATGGCCGTAAGCGACTTTTGTTAAAATGAAAATACGAGCAAAACGAGTTTATCAATAATTGAGGAGCGGCAATGTGTTCGTACGTGTCTAAATGCGGGCCATTTCGGGAAGCATCATATCGAGAAACGAAATATAACAAGGGAAAGAGAATAACTGGAAATACAGGTCACGGTTATGCGAAACCCTCTCGACAATGTCGACAGATAAGAAAAGGGACGGAGGCAGATAGAAAAGCACAAAGAGAAATATTACGACAACGATATAGAGTATGAGGGAGAAGGAGAGAGAGCGAGGGAAGAAAGCCGTGGTTCGCGTTCTGAAGAAAAGCCTCGGGGATGAAAGGCCGCTAAACGATGCGGGAGATTTTCCAAGCACACCGCAGCATCCACCAAAGCGCCATTCAAGATTCCACTTCCGTATGATATTAATTCTGGGCAAAGTCGTGTAGCGCTAGAGCATGGCTATGGTTAAAAGCACTTGCGGTTTTTTTTCCTAATTCTCTGGGCATTTGCATAACAATTCGAATGCTCGCGGAGAAGGGCGTTGGGATAGCTGGGGAGGAAGGGGGTGCAGAGAATGTGGCTGGGTGTCTGGGATGACAACCGAGACGATGGGTTGGCCGGCGTTCTCTCGCGAATACGTGGGTATAAATACGTGAAGAGAGCGACACACCGACACCCGCCGACGAGGAAGAGTGTACGTGAGATTCATACGCGCATATATACGGACGAGGAGGTACCTCTACGGACACAAGGGTTTTTCGAAGCTCGGCAATAAAAACGACCGGGTCTACATATAGTAGACACACGAGTCCCAGGTGCCTCGTAATCCAATTTACGGGCTAGTACGCGAAAAAAGAAGCTCCGCTGCATGGTAAACCACCTCTTTCCCGTCGTCGTCTTCGTCAGGAACAACGATTCTTTGCAGCCACCACAACATCAGCAGCGTGGAGCTTTTCAGCGGTAAAGCTCGCCTCTTCTATTTGTTTAGCGATCTACTATGTTTGCCGAGATAACAAACACACTATTTCTAAGACTCCTAGCTTCGCTTTGAAAAACTTACCCGCGAAAGATAAAGAAAGGATAACGAATGGTGAAACGTATAGAAGTGTTTCTAGAGAAACTAGAAAACGAAAGGTGAAATCATTTGCTATCGATATGGTAAATTCATTAATTGCTTTATTAATGTAATTGTAAAATATGGAAGTAAAATCACTGTGTCATCGATAAATGTGATACATTAAATTATCAATAAATTGTGCCATTATCATCTCCCCCCCCCACCTCCCCCGGACTTTCTCTCAAAATTACATCCACAATATCGAAATCATATTTTCATTTCGATATCAATTGGATATATTCGATGTATAAAATGTATAACGATACAATGTGAAAAGTGATGTGACACATAATCGAATTTCATGAAACACACCAGCAGGTTATATGGCATTTACGCAAAACACGTTTTACGCGTGTGCGTGTATATTATACGACAATAATAAATTGACTATTCATGGATCCGTGATCAATCGTGAAACAGATGGAAGAGCTTCTATTATTTATTGTATATTTTCACTCGAGGGCTTGTTATTATATTGCCAATGAAAATTTCACGTCACGTACCGTGTGCTCCGGTTACGTTACATCTCGAATAAAACACATTACTATATTTATAGATGACGTTCACGTTCTCTATATAGATATATACATGTTTATATTTTTTTAACCTATATTTATATACGAATATTTATATGTACGTATGTACTCGCGATATAAATCATCGGCGATGGAGTTGGTTATGTAGTTGGTCCGGGTGAGCCCCGACAAAACTTCATCATCGCTGTATCAAAGCCATATATGAGAAGACTTAACGTCCACGCCCTTTTTTTCATTGTTATTGATACCCCGGAATTCCAGCGGGAACGATGTTCCCTCTGTTTTCATATATTACGAGCGAATTGATTGACTCCGGGTCACCCGAATTTATTCCTGTCAGGTATAATATTGCCCAAAATGTATATAATACACTTTTTGTCATACACTCGGCCGCAACGGGGCTCACATCAGTGATACAACCGAGTTTTCATCAATTAATCAAACAGCGAGGATCGGGTGTCCGATGCCATTAGGATCGTCCTAGTTCGCGTTGAACGAATATCCAAGAATGTTCTAGTGTGCATACGCGTTTTTTTCCAGGCAAAACAAATTTCCCTAGACATTCGCGGACAAATGCGAGTGCACGTTCGCACAAAATGAACACTGAAATTTTTTCGAAAAATGCACTTGCAGCTTGAATAAGAGGAAAAAAGAAAGACGAACTCAACCCACGCAATCGTTTCGTTCTGTGACATCAACAAATTTGCAACGGGACCCGTGATTTATTTTATCGTTCGCGTATACACGAAATGCAAATGCTATGGAAAACTTTCGTGTGAGAGATGCTGCTCTGTGCTCCTGACATCCACGGATTCACTCGTCCTCTATCAACCCTTCGTATAAACATCAACAATGTACCAGCTAGTTTTTAGGTGGCATGCAATTCATCAAATTCAATGCAACTTAAAACGATTGGAAGAGACATGAAATCCTCTGGAAGGCTTCAATATTTCAAATTTATCAAATTATTCTTATGAATTAAAAGAATTTCTCTTATTATTTTTAGGCATTAAAAGACTTTTTGAGAGACTTCAACAAATGTGTTACTATTAAAACTAAATACATCAGCTAATCGATCATTTTTATATCTGTAAATTGTTGTATTGTGTATTTGCAACCATGAAAAGATACTAAAAAGATAATGGATTCTAGAATAGATTTTAGAACAATCGATTCAAATCCAAATATGTGAAGTTAAAAATAATCAAGAATAAATTGTAGAATAAATCATATGAAAAAATTATCATAATAATATAATTAAAATGCCGCATCCATATAAATTTTAAAGTTTCATT
>JABMBV010001216.1:0-11617 GCA_018906735.1 Mesochorus sp. PSUC_FEM 10030011 | reverse complement strand
ATAGGCTGAAAAATACCAATTTACGTTTATCTACAACTGTTATTTTAGTATCATTTTATAGGAATGATTTTTTTTTTCAATTAATTGAATTTATTGAAGTGATAAAAAGATTATTTTCATATTTTCTTTCGTCGTTTTCTTCGAGAAAAAAGGATTCTTCGTTTCAATCGTTGTTTCAATCTACTCACACTGTGCAGGCACGACAATAAAAACTGCTAAGATGCCCAACAGTCCAGCGTAGCCAGCTTCGTCCCATAAAAAGTAGCCGATTATAATGGCTGACAATGGAGCTGACCACATATGATGTATCAATATGGATACCAAGTCGAATCGATTGACATCGTTTGCCACAAGATTAACGACTTTGCCTGGAGCTGTTTCGCCCAGAGCCGTTATACTGAGACGTAAACTCTAAGAGACAAACGAAAGAAATAATAATTGTCGATTTCTTGAATCCTCGAAGTCTTCTTTTTTTACTTCTTTCGTAAAAATGTAAAAAATACCTTTCTATAAACGACCGAGCAAACTGCGACTCTTATACGTCCTCCTATATGAAAAGCACCGAACAACGCTTGATTTATCGTTATCGCGCTTATGCCCGTTGCCAAACATAATCCTGTGGCGTACAACGCCGCGTTGGTGAAACCTTCGCTACGTTCTACCTCGTCATCCGATTGAAAATAACGAAGAAGTCCGCCAAGCAACATCGGCGTGCCCAATCTGTTGAGGTTGTAATATCATTCGTTTCAGATTTTTTTTCCTTTTTTTCTCTCAGAAAATTAAGGTAGTCCTGTCGTTATTATCATAATAATATAGAAAAAAAAATACACGTAAAATCATCAGATTTAATTTTTTTAAAAGAATTTATTAAAAATTTATACGAATATTCTCTTTTATTATGGACTCTTATGGGAGATTCTGAAAAATTGTGATGTTTAATAATAAATATTTTATATTCTGAGTCATTGAAGAATCTTGAAATTTTACACACACTTAATTATAATTATCAACAAGATTAAAAAAAAAATTCAGGAAAATATTTTGGATTATCAATAATGACAAGACTATCTTAATTGATTTTGAAAAAAAAAATGAAATAAAATTACCGTATAACGAATTCATTGAGAATCTGAAGCAAACCGAGCAGAAAATATTCCCAAAGAAACGTTCGAAATATTGTTCTCAGGAGACTCGGTCGACGGTTTGATCTTCTCGAATTCTCGAGCTCTTTGGTCCATTCTCTAAAGACGAAATTTTTTATTTTTTCTCGTAGATTAGATATAAATTTTTATTTTTATTTTTTTTTTAAGAAATTCCTTACTTATCCAATCTATCGCCGAGCACGGACGATCTATCGGTTTTCAATGGTTCGTAGAGATCCTCCAGACCCAATTCTTTCTTGTATCCCAGTTTGAATATCGCCACAGTCCACCTGGAGTACAAATATACAGGTGTTTTATTCAATTTCCCTTATCTTGGGATCCTGGAGATACGGGATGAAAGATAAAATATGAGAAAAATGTCTTAAGAAAAATCGAAGAAATATTTACCACCAAGACAGCACCGATAATATTCCAGCTTTTTCCCTTGGATTCGTCCTAGTCCTCGTTCTTGTTTTATCCATTTTTTAATCATCGATATCAACTCTTCATCTCTGAATATCTCGATCACTCAAATTCTCAATTAAATATAAATTATTCAATTTATAAGATCTTGATGATTTATCAAGTTCAAAATACTATCTTATCCATTTTTATTTCAAGTACGTACCATCAAGTACTTTTTAAAAAACGTATTTTTTAACCTTAAGGCACTTTGTCTAAACAATAATTTATAATTATGATCGTCAGTTCTGAATCTCGTTAATTTTTGTTAGCCTCGAAATTTTGATTTTTGCGTAGTTTACCCGATATCGATCGCTTATCGCTTGATAAAATCTTGCGATTGTTATGCTACGTGCAACGATAACGTCATTTTTTCTTCTGAAGGCTACTAATTACGTTACTTTGTATGTCATTAGTCTGACGTATTATTACTTGTTGTTGATTATCTAATAACTGAAAATATTTTTACCTCGAAAAAGTTTTTTTTCATAATTTTATGCTGAAGTTTCAATTATTTTACATTATTTTTGATAATTTTCAAAAAAAAAACATGAAAATGTTGAAAATATTTAAAAAACACATTTCGATTCGTTTCCGTCGCATTGCGTTTACTATGCGACTGAGACGAAAGATTAAAGTCGAAAATAGCCAACGAAACGTCGATGTAAATAAAGAATATTTTTTTCGACGAGAAAAAAAAATTGCGATTGCCGTCAAGGAAACAGAAAATATATATTTTTTTTATGTAAATGATACAACGTTTGTATTCTACGACTATGAAATCTGCGATAATGACGTTTCATTTATTTCCTCGATGATGGAGCAGAAATTCACTGTATCAATTCTACAGATTTGAACTCTATCATAATCACGTTTCATTACATAGTTTCCACGATGATGAAACAAATTGTAGACTCGTATGTGTGCGTATACATCGTCAATTTTATTCAAGCAACTCATGAACGTTCTTTTCTTTTTATTTTCATTTTTAATGGAACAAAAATCAAGAATGAAAACAAAGGAATAAGAAAATTTACAAAAAAAATTTTTTTAAAATAGAGGAAGAAAGAAAGAACGAGAAAAAAATTACCTCTCGTATTTCCAGGATGTGGCGATCAACTGATCCACAAAAACTTTCGACAAGCCCCTTTCTTCTCACTTTTTGCTCAAATTACACTATAACAATCACTTTCAAGGCTTCAACATCATTGTATCTTGGACGCACTTCCTCGTACACATAAAATAATTGGTGCACTTTAAAACTATCGTCGAAAAATACTGTTTAAGAAATCGTGGAAGAACTAAAAGTTTCGAATGTCACATGCATTCGACCGATCGGACAACTTCAACTAAAAAACACGTCCAATGCTCGCGAGCAGCAATGGCCAACTGAATTTATTTGCACAACCCGGTAGCAGAGCGCTTCGAGTAGCCGCAGCGGCGCTCGAATCGCGAACGCGTTTTTTTTAAAACACCTATTGAAACTTGCGTGCAAGATTTTTTTCCAGGATTATGTAAAAAAGTACTTATTCCGGAGAATGACATGAAAATACGATAATTGTTTTGTGCTTATCATCATTCGCAGTATTATTCGAACAAACTCCGAAAATTTCATCCCCCAAACTCGAAATCGATCGCAGTGCAACGATGCGGTCAAGGACTCGACTCAAGCTTTGACCTTGAGATCAGCCGTTGAACCGACCCTACAGTAAAATCCTGATTAATACGCTTATCACGTAAAATAGAAGAAATTGGAAAGAAAAAAATAATTTTTTATGATTGGCTTGCACATTCAACAAATTTATTGTCTCCGCTCCAGATAATTTTCGGCACTGATAGCCTCGGCTCATCTTGAAAATCATCTCATACAGTATTTGACCAATCACAACATTGTATCAAAAAATCTTATGCATCAATAATAGCTCGAACAGACAAATTGTCCTTTATACAAAAAAATATTGTTCCCTTAAAAAAAAATTATTTTCTTTTTCTCCTAGACATTTTCCTTATTTCTTTCTATTTTTTTTTTGCAAAACCGTGTTATTTTATTTAAAAAAAAATCGTAATCTAGTCCCTCAATTGACGAAATTTAAGGGGGGAAAAAAAATATATATATATTGTATGCGTTGTTATATACACGTTTGTTGATTCATTAATCGTTGTGCCTTAAATTTCTACGAATCATCAGGTTTGTTATTCAACAGAGTCATGCTCTTTTTATTTTAACGGCTAAAAATGATAACTGTTTTGCGTCTCACGTTCAAAATTACTTAACGACGAATTTACCTTTTTTTTTTAGATTTTTTACGGCAGTTTGAATTTTTCTATTTTTTTTTTCATTTTTTTTACGCGTTTATAGGCACTGTCCACTAAATCGACCGAAAAAGAATAGTCGATTTAGCGAAAAACGTTTCGTAATATCTATATTTGTAATACCGCAGCTAACGAGACTCGGTGTTTTACCAACGTCGATGTAACACAGGTGTTAATTGAGTCTCAATTTTCTTTAGAACTATATTTGAAGAAGAAAAAAAAAAAGAAAGAACGAGATGCAGAAAACTTTGCATGTTGTGCTCGCCCGCGAGTAAGCAAGCGCCGAGATAATCGAATTAAGTTTTAATATCGGGCTGCAAGAGAATTTTGTAAGATTTTGAGGAACCACAAAAACGCTATTTTCGTCGACCTGTCGCGGGACATTTTCGTCCCTCGAGTAGAAAAATAAGAGCTCGAGGGGTTCTTCCCTTTTCTCTCTTTTTCGCCTTCCAGACATTTTTTTTGCGTCGACATATTTGAAAATAACGATTAACAAAAAAAAAAGTCCATTTTTAAAAGTTCTTTTGTACATATTGGAGCCGAAAAGGGGTGCATTCTCCATTTAACGTTTTCTCTCTCTTTCTCTCTTTTTCTCTCTCTCTCTCTCTCTCTCTCTCTCTCTATATCAATAATTATTATGTCATTGGTAAAACCAATAATGGCCATCTGACAAATCGCGAACACCTTACTGAACGCTGAAAATAATGTTGGACGTTGCACTGTTTCCTCATCCTCTTCCCAGGATTACATGGGTACTTATTCCAGATGCCGCCGATGCGTTGTCGCCGAAAAATTGGCAATCATCATATGAATCTTCTCGTAGGCGTATTCCAAATTTTTCGCTAAACCGGCAATGCAGCCGTTATTCATTATAGTCTCGAAGCGATAAGTCTTGAAATTCTTCTCTTGGTCTATGTACGTGACGGCCGCCATTAGCGGGCACATTATGATTTTCGTATGGTCAAGGAAGTTTATCTGTTCAAAATGCAAGAGATTTTTAGTATAACAAGACCGAAATCGTATTTTTCATCAATTAATTAAAGATATTGTATCGATTCCTATATGAAAATTATTTTTCAATTTGACTGAATAAAATTCAAGAATATTCACAAAAAGTTTCATAAGATCGCGAAAAAAATGGAATCTAATGATTTTGTCATTATTAATTTCTAAAAAAAATATGTATAGTGCAATAAATTAACAATTTTGTAATAATAACAACATATATAAATGAATTTTTGTGATAAAAATTGCAAAAAAAATGGCAAATTATCAAATTACCTAGAAAAAGGCTCATAAAAATGTTAGATTAAAAAAATGTTGAAAATAATAAATGGTGGATCTTCTATTATGAACGACTGTAAAAAAAATCAGGATTTAAAGGATTTTTTAAATATCTGTTGGGAAAATGGTTTACCTGGACCGAGCCGTTGGTGAGTTGCATCACGACCGCGGTTTGCGTTCTAAACCACTGATGCAAGTACGGTATTCTCGACATAGAGTCGCTCGATTTAACAGCAACGGAACCGCCAGCTTTCATGAGATGTTCGCTCATGTATTGCTGGAAGAAGTTCATGAGCTTCATCTTCTTCTCGATACTCTCGGGGTAATGGTCGACCGTGTAATACAATTCTGTTCCGTCGCGGTTTATATAATGGAGATTGTATTTGTTAGCGAGCATTATGAGACGCGTCCCGTCGTTGTACATCACCCCGACACCGTCGTCGCAGAGCTGATAACCGAAGCCATATTTGTCGGAATAATCGACCCACTTGCTGACCCACAGGAACGGCTGGGACGATGGATCCGTCATTTCATCTACGACGAGTTACAAAGATAGAATTTCAACGTTCGTACGTAACTCATTGATTCGAGTCGGATTTTTCCATTCTCGTTATCGCTACCCCACCTGCTGACGAGACGCCGATCCTCGTCGGCTTCGTTGCCAGCACAGCACCCAACTGATCCTTCAGCGTGACCAGCATCTTCTTGATACCCCGAATTGATTTCACCGGGTCAACCGTCGTAGTGTCTTTCATCTTACGAGTCGGACTCGACGGTATTCGGAACGCGTGATCCGTTTCCCCGCTGTTTTGCATCTCCGACAATGGCTTACGCTGGTTATTGTGCATCTCGAGAGTGTCGAGACGCGGCGCCGTTGATAGACACGAGATCGGCAAACTCTGAGGTAAGTAACCTACCATTTTTTTTTTTTTTTTAGTCGAATAGAAATTCAAAATTATTTAATCATTACTAAAATGTCGTAGAATTGATAGAGGAATGCCCACAAATTTTAAGTTTGGGTTTGTGGATCAAAGGATGTGAAGAAAAAATGTTTACCGGTTGCGAAGAACTGATCCTTGAGGAGTTTCACGACACTGGGTCGTTTCTCAGGATTACCCTGTAGCATATTTCCGATCATGTTCATCGCGGCTTTGCCCAGATAACCCGGAGTTTTGTAATTGACTTGCTTGATCCTGGCGTAAGTTTCTTTGAGACTGGACGTCTCGAAGGGAGGTTTGCCAACGAGGAGAGTGTACATGATGCAGCCGATGCTCCACACGTCGACCTCGTACGAGTGCCCGACCTTGGTCAGAATCTCGGGCGCGATGTAGTTGGGAGTGCCGCATAGTGTTCTAAAAAAAATCGAAAACAAACCAAAAAAAAAAACATAAAAATTCGGTCTCCAGGTCGACCCCGACGAAATTTCGTTCCAAACAATTTTTTACTTTTTCCTCTCTCCATCGTGCTCCAATCTGGTAGCGAGACCAAAATCACCGATCTTGACCTGGAGTTCGTCGTTCAAGAAGAGATTACCGAGTTTGAGATCCCTGTGGATTATTCTGTTCTTGTGGAGATAATTCACTCCATCAAGTATCTGTTTCATAAAGTATCTCGTCTCGCACTCCGTCAGGGCTTTTCGTCTTTTGTGAAGTTCCATCATGGACTTTAACACAAAATTCCAATTTTAAAATACCAGATAATAAAAATGAAAAAAAATAATAACGAACGTGTTCGTTTACCCTTTTACGGCAGAGCTCCAGAACGATGTAGACGTTGTAAGAATCGTCGAAGAAACTGTGAAACCCGACGATGTTTTTGTGGTTTAAGCTCTGGTGTATGAATATTTCCTGCGTCATTTTTTCCTTGTGATTGCTCTTGGTTATTATCGACTTGGGCACTATTTTTCCAGCGTAAACGCTGTGTGTTTTGGACTCTGTTATCTCATAGCATTTTGCAAAGCCACCCTGTCGGAGTACGAATAAAATTTTGTATCATTGGATAACTCGAGAGACGGAGAGAGACGTTTTTAACAGCTGAGTGATAAATTGTTCGATATTATTATTATTATTATTATTATCAGGAACATACATAGACGCTGCGCGAATACGGCTTCGTGCTCAAGGTCGACGGAATCGACGTTTATAATACGAGTTCGGTATACACTGAGACGGGGAAAACGCGAACGGACGCCCCAGGACGTTTTTTGACGTTCGACTGACGAGAAAAATGAAAATCGAGATGGATTTACCTTTCCGAAGAACCGCCCCTTGATGTAGCTCCTGCCGGTCTTTGTGTCGTATATCACGGCCGGAATTGGAGACTCCTTTTCGTCCTTAGACATTTTCTTTTTTTATGTTTGGTTTCTCGAGTTACGTTTAAGATTGTCCAACGTGTTAATTATTCCGTGTCCTTCGTGTTTTTTTCAACAATCGGTTTTCTCGCGAGAGGGACGGAACTGTGATAATAACGATACAAACAGAGGGAAATAAAAAAAAAAAATTTGACTATCTCACGAGGCAAAAATGGATCTCGCTCTCACGCCGACTCTCGCTTGAAACAGCTCTGTTTTTGAGCATATATTCGTATACCACGATGCAACGGATTCTTCGCTTTAAATTTTGAGCTGTCAACCAATGAGTATGACGTTTTTCAAAATTAACCAATGGCAGATCGCCCTGGCTCTCGGTCTAGCCTTACCTCGCACTCGGCTATCGTCGGACACTCTCGGACACCAACTTCGGGCTTGCGTATACGCAGCACATCGGAGGAAAAGAGACAGGCTTGCTCGCTGTCTCTGTTTGTTAACAACGGACTCAAAAACATCGACTTCACAGTTACAGTCACGTGACCGGAAATGCGCCGATAAAACGAATTTGGCAGTTTCTCTCTCACAAGTGCGCCATTGTCACTCGAAATCCTTAAATATTTTGATTCGATGGAACAATTTATGCTTACAGGCTATCGTTTAATTGATTATACAATACACACTTTATTTATTGTTCGGGAATATCAACTTTTTGTCTCAACGATAAAGGAAAAGAGAGCCTGTGTCTATATGGCCGGAAGTGAATCGGTGAATTCAAAAAATGGCGGGAAAGCAACGAAGCCGCGTATTGGGAGAACGTAACTCAAGAAAAATATTGTTCTAAGGACAATATTAATTTGACGAAATTATTGAACGACGAACTAACAATGATAAAGTAGAAAAAATGAGATAGAGTGATGAATTTTCGATAAAAAACGTGAATGCGTGTATTTTGATGCTTGATGTTTTCAGGACCGTTCTTACAATGCATCGTCAGGTGCCCCGCCATTTTGTATCAGCGAGCGGTCGATGTTCGTCTTTCCGGCAGCCGGCGTCCATTTTCCCCCCTAGGCATCGTTGTGTCGTTGGCGCGTTTCTTCCCGTTATATTATTATCGTAATTTGTGTGTGTGTCAAGTAAAAGCGTGAGTATACTCTTGATTATTATGAAACAAATACAGGGTAATGTTGACAGAAAAAAAGGATTATTTGACTCGGAGCGTTGTTGACAAGCCTCGGATCGAATTCCCACAATGTTTCAAACCCGCCAATTCTCTCTCTTCGTCCCACGACATTTTTTATTATCCTCGAGAACATCCGCGCTTTTTTCGTAACAAAAAATTGCAGCCCCGGTACTTTACTCTTATCCCATTATTTACGAGCCCGCGTTTATCGCAGAACGTTCGTTCTTCTCGACGATGGATGGACCACCGCCTGGTAGAGGAGGATTCCGAGGTCGCGGTGGACCTGGTGGACCGATGAGGGGACGCGGTGGATTCGGTGACCGAGGAAGGTGCGTGTTATTTTTTAAAAATTTCATTTCCATGTTATCTACGCTTTTATCTTTGCGCTATTTCTATTCATGTGTAATTTTTTTGTTTTCGATTTTCGAAAAATTGCCTTCGTTGCATAATTGATAATTACTAGAAAAATGGGTAAATTGGTAAAATCAGGGCTGCAGATCCAAATTTTTAAAAAATGCCATCGTCGATTGTCGTTTTTAATTATCGATCAATTTTTTTTATATCATCAGGGGAGGCCCGCCGAGAGGTGGAATGATGCGAGGTCGCGGCGGCCCAGGTATGGGCATGAGAGGAGGTCCTCCAGGAATGAGAGGCAGAGGAGGTCCCCTCGGCAGGGGCGGACGCGGCGGGCACTTTCCACCTGGGTAAGAATCGGCGAATGTTGACAAAGTTCAGGATTACAGTAAAAAATTGTGTTCAATGAGAATTTTCAAATTCTGGGGTTAAACAAAAATCTGATGAATATTTGCGACGTGCTATAGACGACAATATCTGAAAATCGTTAAAACGTTGATTTTATTGGCTGGCTTTTCGTTTTTTGTATCTATCGAATCTTAATTTTTATGAATTTTTTATTTTTTATTAATTTTTTTAAACTTAATAATGGCTCAAATTGATAAAATTCAATCTTTATCTTGTAGTCCACCTGAGCCTGGATTAGGAGGACCTGGCGGCCCTCCGCCACCTGGAATGGGTGGTCTTATGAGAGGTGGCAGCAGAGGAGCCCCTGGCGGAGGTTTCCGTGGCAGAGGCAGAGGAGATTTTGGCAGAGGCGATAGTCGCGGTGGCGGTTTCCGCGGCCGCGGCGGCGGCATGGATCGCGGACGTGGAGTTGGGTAAGATACCAAATTGCATTGAAAAAAAATTACAAAAAAATTGTTCATATTTATTACTTACATTTTTTAAATTTATTTCATTAAAATGTGAAACGAAAAATAAAAAAAGTTTCCTGTTTAAATCGTACACTATAGAATTTGTGTGAAATTGTTGACGCGATTTCAAAATACCATTTTTTTTTTCCAATTCGCTTAATACCAAATTAATATTCAGTTTTTAATTTGCTTATCTCATTTTGTTTTCTCTAGCTCAATTATACTAAAAAAAACAACATTGATTTTTTTTAATTCTGTGAAAAAGTTCTAAATTAACAAAATGAATAAACAAAATAAGTAAATTAATACTGACAACATGCAATGAAGAATTAATTATAGTCGGAGTGATAATTGAATAAAAATGTGTTTTTACCTCAATAGTGGATTTCCGCGAGGTGGTGGACCCCCGAGAGGTGGCGGACCACCGAGAGGTGGTATGGGACGAGGCGCTGGTGGTTTCGTCGATCGCGGAGGTCGCGGCGCGGGTGGCGGACGCGGTGCAGGTCCGATGAAGCGAGGTGGTGGACCCCCGGGTGCGGGCGGACCTCCAAAGAGGCCGAGGTTCGAACCCCCGCCGCCACAGCCAGCCAACGGCTACGGAGCTCAGCCGCCGAGGTAAAAGCTACTGAAATCTGAAGGAAATCAAATTGAATGGAGAATTTCGAGAAAGAGATGCTTACGGTTTTTCTTTTGTTTGATTTCGTAGTCAAGGATACGGCGGCGGTCCCGGAAACGGATACGGAGGTGGCCCGCCTCCGCAACCACCAGTCGGTGGCGGACCGGGCTACGGCGGTGGAAATGGCGGATACGGCGGTCCACCCCAGGGTGGATACCCGCAGACGGCGTACCAAGGATACGAAAATTATCAGGCGCCACCTGATTACTCCCAAACTGCTGTAATTTTATTTTATTTTTATAATCAGTTTTTTTTCGTATTTTTGAACGAGTATTTCTTAAACAATTTTTTTTTTCGTTTTAGGGCTATGCGGCTCCTGTACCACCAGACAACAGGTACGGCGGCGTACCACCGGCACCAGCGGCGGGTGGCTTCAATGCCAGCGACCCGTACGGCTACGGTAAAGCACCACCTGCAGGTTTGTTCAGTTACCTCACTCTCATACGAACATTCCAACTCAAATATTTTCAACTGATTTCACTCAGTTATTTTCGACTTTTAAGTCCCCTTTTTTTTCCACAAAATGTCTCCCTTGTCGCTTATAGCCAATCAGTGCCAAGACTTGCATTATAAGTTCAACATCTTGAGATGTATTAAAAGTAGGGACGAAGGAGAAGTCGAAAATAGATGAGTTGCTTGATCTCGATTAGTTGAAATTAAAAATTCGATTAGTTCGCATAAATGAGACAAAAAATATCTATAAATCCAACGCCATTCGCTTTTTTTCATTACGTGGCGTTAAAACATTGCCGTTTCTTTTAATTAATTTATTTGACTTAATTATGGAATAAAAAAAATTGAACGTTATTATGTCTTATTTTCTGCGGATGGTGTAGCCAATTATCAGCAAGAGGCTGTACCCGCGCCAGTTGCGGCGAGCGGTGGCGGAGGTTATCCTCAAGCTAATCCTTACGACGATCAGTCCACCGGAATGATGGGCAGGGGAGGTTACTCAACGCAAGGTTATGGTTAGTGAAAATGATAAATTTAGCTGTGTCTTGAGCGGGAAATGAAAATTCAATTAAAAAAAATTTTATATTA
>JABMBV010001205.1:0-11622 GCA_018906735.1 Mesochorus sp. PSUC_FEM 10030011 | reverse complement strand
GGGGGGGGGGGGGGGGGGGGAGAGGGAAACTCGAGGCCTACGCCGACGGGGGTCAAGAGCCCGGGGCATCTACGGTGCACGCTTTAATTTTCATTTCAATAGCGGTTCGCCTCGTCGTTTTATAATTTATTCTTCGACGATGCTTATACTATACCGATGCTTTTGTATATATGTGTGTTGGATGCCCGATCATCGTGGTACTTCCTAGCTATAAATATATACTTTGATTTAAAATTGAGATGTGGGTGGCAATATCGTCCGGTAAAGTTAACTCTCGTGCGGTCCAATCTTCTTTGTTCTTTTTTTTTTTAAATAACACTGCAATGTCATTCTTAGACTCAAAATCTAAGAAATTAGTATTTTGACGTAAGGCCAACCCTTCATTGTAGCTTTTGACGAGTTCATGATTTTTTAAATAATAATAATTATTAGAATTTTTCTTGTCAATTAATCCTTTCGATCCACACACTTAAGAGATTCAATATTTGTGAGTACCCAAAAGTAATTGGCGTGATTATTTTTTATCCTTGCAATTTGATCGTCGCATAAAATCAGGAAAGGTCAGGCGTCGCCCTAGGTCACGTAATCGCGAGTCTTGCACGCTCGCTGCGCTATGTACAACATTGATTTATTGAGACACGAATGAGAAGGCGTGGCGATTGCCATAAGCTTATAAACCACCTCTGATGATATCAATCGAAAAGCAATATATAAATCGAGCTGCTGCGACGATTGGAGATCCGAACAAGGGTTTATTGGGATATTATACCTTAATGTTATACAATACAAAGAAATGAACAATAATAAGTGACCACATTTTTTTTTTTAAATTACTTTATTTTTTCCTTACAAGTTTTATCCATTTTTGTCCTGAACTTTTGTCATAAAGATTGGATAATGGCAAGAATAATTTAAAAATAGTATATTTTGAGGAACTGTTCATTCGTGTTGCAGGCTCATAAATATCTCTCGCCATGTGATGGCCATCATTATGTACGATAGCAAATCTACGCGAGATATACATTCTGGATTACAAATTCCCATATGTGTATATCCTTCTCTTAGGTTATTGGATAAGTTTGTTTTTTTTCAATGTTTTTTTTTTTACATCATATCATGAATTACGGCTACTCCAAGGTGGTGGATAAATTTTTTCTCCATTCGACAATTTTATCCCAGACTTCCTGGCAAGTTTTGATTAATAAATTGCCATAATCAACTGTACTTATGGAAAATAACAGACTCTTCCATATAACAGCATCAGTAGTATCGCAGCAGTAGCGAGAGTTTAAGTATATATCGAAGTGGCTCCCACTCTTGATTCTTTTTTCACGTCACGCTACACACGACGAGAGCGATCTTCGATATAGAAACTCTCGCGAAGAGATGAATGTGAGCCCATTGGGAGTCGATTGACCGTAGAGTGTGGCGAATTATATACCAGGGAGAGAGAAAGAGAGAGAGAGAGAGGGAGAGACAAAGAGTGAGGCTCTTTTATACGTCGCTTGAATTCGTTTCGATTCGCACGAGAGTAAAATTCGATTTTTCATTATGTCCAGAGATTCATTTATCGGCAATTTCTTCAGATTTTCTTCTCTATATTATAAAGTTAAAATAGAAATTCGATGTAATTTTTTTTTACATAAATTATTATTCTGAATAATATCTAAAAATTAGAAAATGACATTTTTTAATAATGTTAGAAGTTGTGAGAGATCTGGGGCCTTAGTATCGATGACAACCATTTTATTCCTTTACTTCCTTTCACAATTTTTTCATCCAACGAAATACAATAAATTCCTGATTTTCAATGCAATCATTATCCTCCCAACCATATCCTCCGTCTCTTACAGCACCGAAAAATCCTGATTCGCCCTTCGATTTGCTTCACGAGACTTAGTCTTTTCGGGTAATCGAATACTTGGCCAAAAAACGGAATCTCCTTCGCATATTTCTTGAACAGCTCACGTTCATCGTCACCCCAGAAGTCCTCGGCAAAATTAAGTACGGGCTTTTCTATATCGGTCTCGATTTAATAAGCAATTATTCACGAAATAAACCCGCAATAAACGCTTATCATTCATTTTTATAAATTCCTTTATTGTGTCAATAATTAGACAACTTATCGAAAATTGCTGTTACAAATAATTGCGGTTTATTCAATAAAAAAATTAATTTCAAATTGAAAATAAGAAAATAACTGTAATCATAAGTAATTCATCGTTTGTTTGAATCAAATTTGATGAGCTCATTTGTTTCATTGTTTGCTTACTCAGAATGAAAATAAGTGTCAACATTCTTTTTTAATTTATTAAATAATAATAACAACAATAAAACAGCCAACGAAATATAAAGTTATTTCGTCGTGGCTTTTTTCATATTTCACGTAAGGACATGAGGAGCATAACGGTGGTGCTTTATTACCCTTTCGCGATTTCCAGTTGGCCAATCTTCCTGGGACATATATATCACGAATCTTTCTTTTGCTCTCTGTCTTGTGGTCCAGGCCACCACGCTGCAGCATAATTATCCCTCAGGCACTTGTGTACATACGTGAAATGACGTACCGTAATATATTTTTCGATGCGGACCCTCGAATCATACATGCGAGCCATGCACCTCTCCTCGGACCTCCCTGGCATTATTCGAACTTATATAATAACTCGACTCTCGAATATAATACATAATGTGTAAGATATACATGCTTGTAAAGCTGCAAGACTCTCGAATGAGTCAAGACCACCAAGACTTGCCTTGTTCTTTCCTCGCAATCAAATGACGAGCATCACCTTTTTGCCTCTCCAGAGATTAAAACGTACATTTGTACTGGGCATATTAAATTGAAAAGAAAAAACAAAAACTCATGTTATAATTATTATGATCATGTATAATATATGCTGGAACCATCAACGCATTATATTAACACTTGAAGATTCGCATGAAGGCTTGACACTCAGTAATCACTTTGCCTTCTATTAAAAGTGCTTAATTAAAAAAATTGACGTATAACGCCATCAAAGGATAAATTTAATATTCAAATTGAATTACCTCAATTAATACAAGTTTATATACTTTTGATAATTGTGGATAACAGACATTGAAAAAACATCGAGGATAAATAAATACTCTTTACTTATATAAAGAACATTATAGTATTAATTTGTCTCTTAAAATGCCACATCTAAAAACATTCAGCATAGATTTCAAGTAAAAATTTTTTAAACTTGAGAATTTTTATATTTTTCGATGAAAAATTCATTTTTTTCGATTTTTTTATCGAACCATTCTTTCACTACTTGAAATAAAAATATCGTTTTAAAAATCCTCAAGTAATTTTAAGAAACTGTGACCTCAAAGAGTTTAAATTCAACTAATTAATTGCATTATTTTTTAGTTGGCAAATTTTACGATTACATTATAACTGAATGAGTAATATTAAAAAATTAAAAACGAATGCAGTGTGTATAAAGTGGCTTGCGTTCATTGCAATGTCATTAAATTATCATTATTCTATTTCTATAAGAGTAGCAATTCATCGAGTCGATGTTTTCCAACAAAGGAACACAATGGCAATATTTTTTTCGGATCTTCGGAGTTATTAGTTCTTGGCAAATAAAATTCTTGTTGCCCGAGGTTGAATTCAATTTATGTTCCGTTTGTACGAGCCAACGAACTTTAAAAGAGGTGTCAGTATGCGTGCGTGAGTTGATCGATGAAAAAGAGTCTTGTTGACTTGTAATTATTTTCCGTGAATGTTCTCGTATACAATGTTGCGCCGTACTGTATATCCTCCAGAAAGTAGCGGATAATAATCTTTGAATAACCGGTTTATCACGATAAACTATATTGAATTTATCTTTTTTTTTTGTTAACGGTGATAAGTGATTCCTGAAGGTTATTCAGTAAAAAAAATTTTCAAACTTAAAAAGGTTATGAATTTTTAAATAAAAAAAGAAATCATTTTTTCATCTTTTCATTAAACATTTTCTCTTATTACTGAAATTTCAAAAAATGGTTATAAATACATTTTGCTCTTAAAGTAGACAGTTTTAATATTATTCAATAATTTTTTTTATCGAAAGTTATTTAATACCGTCATAGCACAATATACTTTCTAATACTAAAATGGGTATTTGATACCCAAGTCTGCCTTTACGTAATTTTAAGGAAGTGTGCCCTTACTTTGAACCGATTAAATTTTGTTATTACATTATAAACATACTAATGTAGTAATTTTATCGTTAATATTGATTAATATAGTAATTAAATTAGCAAAAAAATTATTTTCCGTTCGATGGAAAGTAATATAGTCATTTATTAAAATACTTATGACTTTATGACTATACGTGTTTTATATAAATATCTAAATACGAATTCCGTCATCTTGTATCGTCATAAATTCCTGTTACTTTTAATACAATCAAGTTTTGTTTGCTTTTGTCTTGCTATCTATAATATATCTTCCGGAACGTTCTTCCGCGTTTCATACCAAAAGCTTCTACGATAATGATCTTTGGCAATTTTCCCGGATAAGGGACGATAGTAGTCCTCTCCGACGTTTATCGTTATTTAGACGAAGAGGATAAGGCCCGATGATGGGCGTGAATACGGTATCATTATTGACATTTTACAAAATGAAATTAATTCCAAAAAAAAAGCGTTGTAAAATGTTGAAAATGTTCAAGAATTTAAAACAAACCTAAATGAATTAACTTAATTTAAAAAATCATGTGTTTCATAATTTTTCTAATGATTTATAATTTTCCCAAAAATGTGCAAACCTTTTGCATTATCCACATTATATTCAATTTATTAATTTGTGGTCACAGAAACTACCACTTATCCTAATAAATTATCGTCATTATTATTTGTATCACATGTATATATCGTGTAAGCGTCTGCGGTATTTTTTAGCATACCTGTGCATATATTCATTGCATTTATTATAATATATAAATATACGCGATGTCAAAAGAGCCTCTATGAGTAAATATATACATGAGTAGTAGTGTATCGTCATTTATTCAGTGCAGGGTGCAGTGTCCGTGACGCTGCGTCGACGAGACGCGAGATCATCTCGTGGCGATTTGCCGTTTTTTTTTTCTTTTTTTTTTTCATCACTTAAAAAGACTCTTTCGAGTCACGTGTACATGTGAGGCTTGTAGCACGTTGGTACACAGGTATCGCTGCCAATCACGAGACCGGATTAATGGATCTGAGACGCGAGCAAACGTTTTCTGCCCGAGTGGGATCTAGGAAGTTGTTGAGCGATCGCGTGAGGCATCGACGTTCGTTAGAACTTGAATATATACATATACATACACGCATATATACATACTTATCCCCATATAGGCTTTATATACATGTACATTTATTACTAAATGTATGAAGGCTGTGTGAGCATCAGCAACTTTTGCGTGTAAGAGTGCATAAACGTAATCCACGATACGGAACGCGATTCTTCCCCGTTCCTAACGCCCACGCAGGCCTCGAACGTTGTCATGATTTACTCTCGCGTTATAAATCGCGACCGCGAAGTGAACGCGTACTCACACACGTAAATACAAACACACACAGAGAAACCGCGCCTCAGTCCCTTTCAAATATAATAAAGATTCTCGCAGGTTTTCTTTTCCTGGATCCTTTGCTCCGCGAGTTTCGCGTGAAAAGACCGCAGCGATTGCGTGGGCACATGACCGGCAAACTCTTCTAGATGAAACGTGTCAATTTTCGACCCACTCGCGGCCCATCGATTCTTCGTTTATTATTGCTGCACTCATATATGTATTTATGGTATATTTCAGATACACACATCTATTATTACAGTTCGAAAGATAGACCTTGCACCAATCGAATCTTTTACGAATCACATCTCATGAATTATCCAAGATTTATTTTCGTACTAGTCTCGTCTGCATGTAATTGCCATGATAAGTATATGGCAATGGTGTCAATACCCAGGTTACCATTCATGTATACACGATGGCGGTTTGTAGAAAAATTCTGGATAAAAATTCTTCGTGATAATTCATCTTAAAAAATTGTAAAGAATTTTGATTTATTATGCTGCGAATATAGAGAGTACACAGATCATCGTTTCCTCGGTATTCACGATTATGATCAAACTGAATTTCTAAAGAAATAGTTTTTTTAAAATAATTAATTAAATAATAATTAAGCTTATGGGAACCCATATAAATATGTAAATTAGAATTTCGTAATATCGTGACAAAAAATACAACTTTAGCATTAATTTTTCTATGTTTTTTTTTTGTTTTTGTTTCAGGTAAGCTACTTTTGGGAATTTGGCTGTTTCACAAATAATATAGGTAGAACAATTTTTCATTCACAACATAAAATTCTTAAGTTTAAAAAATGTATCATTCGCGTATGTCGAGAATCCTATGGCACATCGGTGATTGATACATTTTTGTTTAAACATATCGTACTATAAATAAACTGAAAAATAAATCAACAGTCTTTTTTTTATTTCAAACTTGATTATTTATCGTGCAATTATCGTTGGAAACAACGCCTTGGAATGGCGTCTGCCAAAGTCTCTATTTTCAAAATCAATACTTTCAAGAGTCAAAGCTCCGCTTCTTGCTGCATATATATATAGACGAAACGTGTGTGTGTGTGTATATAGTGTTAGTCGCGAAGTTTCCTTCCAGACTCCGAGCGAGTATCTTCGCAAGTTTCACGTTTGTGATGGTGATCGCCCGGAGCGTATAGCCCCTGGAACGAGTTTCGCAACTAGACGACCTCCACAAGGCGAACGGAGCCAAGAGCCTCGTTTGCATGCCGGGGTGGCGGGCGGTTGCATGCCGGTCAGAAAAACAGCATGTCTATATACACATACGCAGATCCTTGCTATACATAACCGTGAGTGCAGGATTATCCGCAGGCTCTCTCGCCTTTGCCTGTTCCTCCGTTGCCGCTGTTGGTCGAGCAGTTCTCGATGCAGCGTGTGTATCAAACTTCCTAATAAAGTCAAGCTGCATACCGTCTGCGAGGTTCAGGCATTTCTCTTTTGTATATATATATATATATTATATATGGGACATTCCATATGGAAAGTCAATGATTCAATTCTTCGATAACGAAAAAAAAACCAAAATTTAACCAATTTTCACTCCTTTTGGTTTATTTTTTTCAAGTTGACATCTATAAATGTTTTTTTTTATTATTCTTTCTTTAAAAAGTTATAAAATTTCTTGGCCTGGCGAGTTTGATTCTTCGTGAAAGTGCCCTTACGTGTGTACTGATTCATTCGAAATGATCGACATTGTCGAAGAGAGCACTTCACTTGTCATGATCTATAGAATTGAGCTCATATACATCTTTCCTTTGATGAGGGGGGAAAAAGAGAGAGAGAGAGAGAGACGGAAAACTATATATTAGTGTCTCGAGAGACGATCACTCATTGTCGAGCCAATTGCTACTCCTTTGCCAATCTCTTCTACAGCCATTATACACAACCAGTCTCATTGGGATGTATATCGATATTTTGCTCTCTCTCTCTCTATATAAATATATGTGTGTGTAATCCTCTTCATGTACATAGTCCTTCCATATGTATGATCACTCGTCATCACTCTTTAATTTCTCCATCGTCATTATACACATAGCCAAGGAGCACTGACCACATTGTATATGTGCATTCTCTACAATCAATTTTATTCGATCGTATCTCTCTGAATTCAGAGCACTTGTGGAACTTGAACGTGATTTAATGGAGCCTATATTAGTCGTGGGATTGACGTGGATATAATCGAGAGAATAATGTTGATTTGAGTTGGCGATTGATGAGAATCGTCGATTCTCATTCGATATTTACGTTCGTTTCATTAATTTGTTTTTTGCAATTTTATTCAGAAGAGTAACATTTGGAATATAATTGAAATTTTTATTTAAATAAATTTATGATGTGGTTACAATTAATTTGCACTTTTTTTTATTTTTATATATTCACATAGAAAATTTATCGTGTCACGATTTTTTGTCTTTGTCAAACAAGCGGAAGCTGATACAGTTTGCAGGGATATATAATTGTATCGTAGAGTACAAGACGTTACATTGCGCTTGGCACAATTTACGAGAGTTCAGACGTACAGGAACACAATTAGCCGTTTCTCAAGGTATGCGTCAGCCTCGTATCGCGATTTCATCCCAGAAAGACAAAGATAATTATGGATAAATTGTTCTGCTATACAAAAAAAAAAGTGTATATAGTGATATAGGTTTGATCGCTTGAACTCGAGCGGTAGCGATTATCTTTGAGAATTCGGGGTCACGTTCCACGACACCCTACCTCTTTCTTCACGGAGTTTCTCTCTCTCTCTCTTTTTCTCTATAAGGCGCAAATGGGTTTAACACACTCGTGTATCTCGTTCTTTAAATGGTTTTAGCGGGTAATTTGTAAGCCGTGAAACGACAGAGCATAATCTCTCGATGCTTTTCCGACTCGCAACGTAACTACAGTAAATAATTGACGATACAAAAAATTGTTATGAACAAATTTATTCAGTTAAATAATAATACGGTAAAACATATGAAAGTTATGTTTCATATAAGTTTTATATTCTCTGAATTGATATTAAATTAATCGATATTGTATTTAATTATCAGGAAATTTCTCTGAATTTAAATAAAATTAATTGATAGTATTTTTAATCATCAGGCAAACACAATTTTATATATAGAAAGTTTATATCTATAAAATATGTTATTAATTGGCTCCAATTTTAATTTTGAAAAATTTGTATTTATGGAAATTTTATACTTTTGGAAATCAACATTTTTTTGAGGTTGACTATGGATCATGGATTTTTTTGGTATACGAAGACACAATTTGTTGAATAACTTGTAATCTTATATAACTTTTCGCCTATACCGATGCTCATTCGTATTTCACTCCACTGAGTAATTATAGACGGAAGCCAATATAAGAAACGTATTTAGAAAAAAAAAAAGGAAAAAAAAGACACTCGTGTTCAGTTGTGACCAGTGACCAAGTATCAACTGCAGCGTGAAGAACATGACGATATAAAAGTCTGCGAATCGGTTTCGAGTTTCGTACCATGAGAGAACTAGTTCGTATTGCTTATGGCCCCCCTGAGCGTGTTCCTATTCTTTTTCTTCCTGTGTGTCATTCAGTCGTCGTCGCCGTCGTTGTAGTTCTCGTCTCCAAGTGAAACTGTCTCTTTTTTGCTCGTGAAAGATATATATACAAACATCGTAACCCAGAACCCCAGTCTTGGATCGGATATCTAAAACCCGTACGTAAAAAGATTCGATTCCGAGATATACAGGACGTTCCATACTGGATAAAAATCCTCTTTTTACGATTGCGTTCAGAAATGATTGTCATTTCGGTACTTTCGTTTATTTTTTAACTGCGCAAAATGAATAAACAATCACCTTGCATCACCTTGCGCAAATTTTTCCTGCTTCGATTATGTGCCATATAATGAACAAATTAAATTCATGCGCTTGATCCTGATGTCCGATTGCGACATTCATTCGCATTCTCGTTCAGTCATCGACCAAATTGCATCAGCAGCGTCACGTGTATGAAAATAATCTCTCAGTATATGATTCAGCGGAGAACACGTTCTATAGAAATAATATATAAATTCAAGTAGAAAAGAAAGAAAAAAAATACAATGGCATACACAAGATCACACATGGTGATCTCGAAATTACGTAATTCAATTTTCACGCCTCGGCAGCAATTGATCGGCCATTCTCTTCGCGCTGAAGCAAAAAAATTATCAACAATTTAACAATCCATTCATCGCGCTAATCAAGATTTAATGGTTAATTTCAAGCGGATAAGATTATAATCGAACAATTGACATTTTCCTCGGAACAAAAAATACGTTTTATATTTTTTTAAATTGAACTTCGAGACACGTGGATTTTATTTGATTTGAAAAATAATGTGTAATTCAAGGAAAATTTACAACGTGTATATTCATTTTTTTTTTGGTCGATATTGGACCACACCCTAGACTGAGAAAGAACGAGAAAGAAATGGAGAGAAAAAGAGAAAGAAAGAAATGATGAATGCACATCCTCCGGAAACGGATGTACGTTTGCTACGCTCGGCCAAGTTAACACTCCCCTCGTGTCTTTGTCAAGTTTCATATTTAGCCCATAAAACGGCATTGCACGTGGTTGATATGATCCTGCTATTCAGTAAAATTAAGGTGAATCTTACTGATGATGACAGAGTTGAACAGAAATTTGAAAAATCAAATACATTTTTCGATTCTTCAACCGAAAATGGCCAACATTTTTCGGAATTTTTTTTTTAATTTGTGTAGAATCTCACAGATGGAAAAGGATGTCAGTGTGCTCTTGAACGTTAAAAATGGTAGTTTAATAAACTGAATATCGGTGTCTGACGAATCCTAATTTCCCCGATTGAAAACAATGTACTCGCCCACAGGATGCGTAAATGTAACCTGTAGGTTTTATCTCAATAATATGCATAGAAGATTGCGTGTTTTTTTTTTCGTACACGTGCCTGGATGATGACGACGAGTACGTGTGCGTGCGTGATGATGAAAGGCCAAAGCTTCTCGACGAGGCTTTCTATGCGGGAAGCCGAGTTGTATTATATACGGGTACGTGACGGGCCGAAATAATGAACGCGAGACCATGTACAAAATCCGGCGTCACTTCCGGTCTCCCTCGAAGTCCACCGTACAAGTTATCGCATTTAAACGCGGTCTAGCCATTATTTTCCTAGTTATTAAGACAAGTATATACTTAATTTGAATTATGTTCAAAATTAAATGCTGCACTTTTTTCGCTTTTGGAATTTTGAAACTTTTTATCGATCTTTTTTTTAAGAGGAAGTTCAATATCTACTGCGACAAATATCGCTGAAATTATTACAGGAAAATTCTTTAACAAATTTTTTCGTATTGAGAAAAGACGTAATTGAGATTGAATCGTATTTTGTCCAAACTTCGTAAATGCAAATTGCCGAAAATTTGCTGACACGAATTATATCAGAATATATCCGGTTTGCGCATCCGTGCAATGGCACACAGCTGTACAGCTGTGAATTTCTCACGTTTCTGGGAGCTAAACACATATAAAAAAAGAGAACCGTAATAGCAGAGGATCATGGCATCGTGTACAAGTGCACGAGAATATACGCTTATGTATGATATATACATATGTGCATGGCAGATACATACCGGATTTTATATAGTATTGTATAGTTTAGTTGCATGTGGGCTACTCGGCGCAGACCCGCCCTGTGCGCCCGCGAGAGGTTGAACGCCCTCGTAACGACTCGAGGACGACTCTTCGTCGTGCACTCGTAGGAATGATTGAACGAACGTTGCTGCAGCCTCAGAGCTGCTGTCGCTGTTCTAACTTCTCTCACTCTTTCTCCCTTGTCGCTTGCTTGACCGTCGCGTTTAAACGGATTAGGAAGCCCCCACTTGGAGATACGTGTGTCGTGGACAATATAATTCGCCAGTGAATTTATATACTTTCTTACATACGTACTGCAAAAAGATATTACTTCAGCAATTATATACAAGAAATATCAGAGAATATTAATCGAATGTTAATCTTATTTTCATATAAAATCTATAT
>JABMBV010001194.1:0-11622 GCA_018906735.1 Mesochorus sp. PSUC_FEM 10030011 | reverse complement strand
ACCGTCATTTTCTTTTAATAAAATATTTGTCGACTTTACTAATCGTAAGTATTTTAAGTTTCGATATCGGTATCACCTTTTAGATGGTTTTTGAACGTACAAAAAAAAATGTTCAGGGAACGGAATTTCAGTTTGAAATGAAAAATGCGATCGAAAAATCTCGTTTTTTGGCCAATTTTCAATTTTTACATACTTATAAGTTGTTTTAGACCATTCTAACCATCACCACTGAAAAAAACACCCTCGAAATCATAGAGGACAATAGTTCTCAATTTTTTTTTAGCCACACTCATTATATGGCACTCATTGTATGGCAACGTTCAAACTTGTACGCCAAATTCAGATCATTTAGGCCTTAGTGAGTTAATCAAGGGGAGGGGGTTTGTAAGGGTTGTAATAACTCCTTGTATAATATTGTACACGTAGATATACCAATTAAGAATACATTTGTATGAATATTATTTTTTTTCAATGCTCAGGAGTTCTTTCAAAAAACATTAAGTGAATTAGTCTGAAAATCCTATGTTTTTCAAATGGGAAACAGAACGAACTTATAGGTACGTCTTCTTATTAGACCACGGCGCTGAGGTTTTGCATACTTTTTTTATTTATTTATTTTTAATGTGTATGGGAGGTGCAATTGTCGAAATTCGCCAACATCCCTTTTGAGAACCATTCTAGAACATACATCTTTATGATTGTCCTGAGCTTGAAGCTATTCCCTTGTCGTGTCTTCAGGAGGACCGAATGGATATTCGGCCCGAAGATTTTTATCATCCAGACCAGGTATACACATATCGCAATGGGATATTATGTTTAACTTATACATTCAGATGTTGTGTAACGCGATAGTGTCTAGTCGAACCACATAATATGACCTGGTTGGGCAAGGTCGTGATTGATGTCAGCTGTTACGATCGAAAGGTCTATCTCACATGAACGTAAATGCGAAAGAAAAGGAGTTGAAGAAAAAAATATATATGTATGTGCATATATTTTTTTCTTAGCGGCAGGGTATTGAAAAGCTTACTGCAACTCGATACTGTAAATTATCTCTTCGTATATATCCATATCTTCGCGCGGGTTTCGTTAGAGATAGTCACCGGACGATAAAGTCCTCTTGGAATATCAAGAGCCGAGCTTGTCTAGTTCGTTTCGAGCTGAGCTTTCCGCCGCATCGTTGACTCTTGGAGTCCTCGTTAATCAAAACAGTACGTTTATAATACATACATTTTTTGGGATATCAAATGTAAACCATAATTTGTTGGATCAAAATAACGATTAGATTAAATTTGAAGTAAAAATGAGTTTGTCTACGATCTTTTGGTTCGGAAAATCGTACTAATCAAAATTTTTTCCCTTTAAAGATGGAATCTTGCTTGGCGCAGACCTGCGCATCAGCCGTAGGTGGAAGTTCAGCATCGATATTTGCCCACTTGTTGCAAACAATTTTGACAGCCCATTGCTCATTGAGCCAGGATTCCGACTACCCACCAGATCGTAGAAGTGAGATATTAGCGAATCCGGACGAGACTTACGATTTCATAATTGTTGGTGGAGGCAGCGCAGGATCAGTCGTAGCGAGTAGACTCTCAGAGAGACCCGATTGGAAGGTTTTGCTGATCGAGGCTGGTGAAAATCCTTCGGCAGTCAGTGACGTACCAGCGCTAGTGTTGACCCTTCAGGGTACGAGGGAGGATTATTCGTACGATGTTGAAAAACAGCCGGGTTTCTGTCAAGGTATGAAAGGCAAAAGCTGCAAATGGGCCAAAGGCAAAGCGCTCGGTGGAAGTTCGGTGATAAACGCGATGCTTCATGTTCACGGTAACGAACGTGACTACGACGAGTGGGCTGAAAACGGCAATCGAGGCTGGAGCTTCGAGGAAGTATTGCCGTATTTCAAAAAATCGGAAAATTACCCGGCCGAATTGGTAGCGAAACATGGAAGTAAATATTTCGGTACCGGTGGTCCATTGAACATTCGATTATACAATTATACTGACACGAAGGCTCAGGATATAATGTTGAAGGCCGTTCAGGAGATAGGTCTTCCAGTTTTGGATCCAATTAACAAAGGAGTTTATATCGGCTGGGGAAAAGCCCACGGTACGATCGACAGTGGGAGGCGGGTCAACATCGCGAGGGCTTTTCTATCGCCAGCCAAAGATCGAAAGAATCTTTATGTTCTGAGATCATCAAAAGCCGAAAAAATCATAATAGAGGGAAACCGAGCCAAGGGAGTTGTTGTCAGGCTGCCCGGAGGAGGTACCATAAAAGTCAGAGCTTCTAAGGAGGTCGTTTTGTCGGCTGGAAGCATCGCAACTCCACAATTGTTGATGCTGTCTGGGATAGGGCCGAAGGAACATCTGGAAGAGTTCGATATCAAGGTCCTAGCGGATTTACCAGTTGGCAGAAATCTCCAGGATCACGTTATCTGGCTAGGACTGCTGATGGAATTCCCAAATTCGCCGTTGAAGACTTGGCCACCGACCTGGCTCCTCGACGAGGCCTACAACTACCTGGTCCATAAATCCGGTGAATTTACGTCAGTGGGTGCAATCGATATGCTTGGATTCGCGAGCCTGAACGAGCCCAATTCCAAGTATCCCGATATCCTGTTCCACCACACTTACGTGCCACGTGGCCAAGTCTTTAAGGCTCAAGCCATGATGGACGCCTTCAACATGGAGGAAGGAGTCAGCGAAGCAGCGAGAAAGGCCACTCTGGAAAACGACATCCTGTGGGTCTGCCCGGTCGTATTGAGACCCAAAAGTGCCGGAAAACTTGAACTACGTTCTTCCGATCCTGATGACAACATGAAAATCCACGCGAATTATTTCGAGGACTCTCACGATATGGAGACCATGCTCAAGAGCGTGGACCTGATAAAGAAACTCGTCAACACCGAAACAATGAAGAAACTTGGGGTCAAACTCCGACGCTTCGACATTCCTGGCTGTTCAGCAGCTAAATTCGATACAAGGGAATATTGGGAATGCAGCATCAGACACGTTGCCTCGACCCTTTATCATCCTATTGGAACTGCTAGAATGGGACCCTCCGATGATCCTGACGCGGTTGTTGACTCGAGATTAAAGGTCCGCGGATTCAAATCGCTAAGAGTCATTGACGCTTCGATTATGCCCAACATGCCGAGTGGCAATCCTCATTCGGCAACCTTAATGGTAGCCGAAAAGGGCTCCGATATGATAAAAGAAGATTGGCCCGCCAAAGACGAACTATAAATTTAATCCCGTCCGATTATGAATTTCCACATCGATAACTATACCCCGATTGTATTTACCCTTAGAATTTATCTTCAGTTTTCACGCAGATTGTATTATGTACTTCGATCGATGTATATCTTTTTGCATTAAAATAATATAGATCTTGACACCTCGTTTTTATCATCGTTCTCGTGGAATGCAATTGACTTTTTTTTCGGGGCAACACCCAATGGAAAGTGTCGAACAGCGAGAAGATGCTGACCGCAGAATCCGGTGAGTTTAGTGTTGCATGACGAGGCGCGTTACTCTCTCAAAGTCTTGAGCTCCAGCTTAATAATTGTTTGTTGTTCAAGGGAGCTAGGTCAACAAAATTTGAAAAAAAAAGAAATAAATGGAAGAAAATAACAATAATAAAATAGTTTAATTTTATGAACATGGAATGAGGATTTTAGAGTTAATTGCGGTTTGAGTTTCCAAAAATAAACGAATGCCAAAATTGTTCAAATATCCCGCAGCAGATCACGAATATTTTACAAATATTTTTTTGCTAAAAAAATCAATTTATATAATATCTACGCTTAATAAAAAAATAACGACACTTCAGAGCGAATAAATTGTTTACAGATTTGTAACGATCTCTTCCTACTCGCGTGGCCACGATTATCGATTGTTTTCTATAAGCAGACAACTAAAGGTTTTTTTTATATTTTACCAACATTAATTATTTTCAAGCGTTTTTTGATCTTATGGTGGTACACACAGGCGCGGAATAATAAGTATTTCGTGCAACTCGACTATGGGAGTAAAAGCATCGATGCTAAAACGTTCTTTAGGTTCGTATCTTTGTCTTTCGCTTAACAAGGCGAAATGAACTGTTGACTGCTACAGTTTACTCGACACGCTTTTGCAGTTGCAGTTCGATCGTTCGTGCAGCTCCATTTAGTTATCAGTCGCCTTTAGTTACCTTAAATATTTTAAGGCGTCACCGATGCCTTAATAACGTTTTATAAATAATTTAAACATTCGTGATTTATCGTTCAATTTATTCATCTATTTTTTCGAAAATATTGTATTCATTTTTTTGGACTATTGTAGTTCTTTGGTTTTGTGAATGACCTGTGAATAAATGAATCATCGAACTCTCGTAACAATTGGCGTCGATCGGAGAACGTATATTTTTTGTGATTGCGGATATTGTGCATTCGCGGAAAATTGATGTAAGAAGAAATTCAGGTACATTAAAAATTGACTGACGCCTTAAAAACGCTGATTTCTACTTATTATTATTTTTTCATAATTTCATTATTTAAATTATTATCGAAAATGAGAAAACATTGTAAGAATTAAATTAATAAAAAATTATGTAAATTTTTTTTTGTTTCATTGCAGTTTATTGAAAAATGTCTTGGGTGCCACCAGATTTGGCACAATTATGTTCGTTACATACTACTGTTTCGACCTGTCAGCCTCAGGCTTACATGTTTCTTGCTCTGGTTAGTCGGCTATTCGGTTATTCCCTTGATAGTTACGAATCGTCGAGCATCAACATTAACCCCGAGCTGTATTTACCTTGGGAAAAATTGAGATCACCATTTTCGAACAATTATCCTTCACAATATTCGATATTCAGTGACAACGAAGAGTCATTGGTTTTCGGTAGAAGAATATTAACAGGAAGTGCGTCTTTACAGAATTTTCCACCGAGATTTTATAAATCGATTTACTCGCGACAAAATTTACCGCCCAAATGGAAATTCGTTCAACATCCCAAGCCCGATTTGCAATACAATTGGACTCCGAAATATTTCGAGGTTGAAAGTTCACCAGCGATAAATTACAGAAATTATTCGCGACTCGAAAATCACAACGAGGTTCAGTTTCAGTATAAACGACGAGTTTTTGAAAAACCTAAAGTTGGATTGCAGTTCGGCGACAGAACGAGACCCAAGTTGGATCTCGTTGCACTTTCTAATCGGATCGATGATTATCATTGGAAATCTAGAACTTCCGATTCACGAAATTATTTTTATGGGGTCATTGAAAAACCAGAAATTTTTGGGAAAATGGCGTCATTCGAGCTCGGCAACGAGGCGAATTCCGTGCCACTTTATCCGCCTCTCGTCGATCCGGATAAAAGAAACGGACTTTCGGGGATTTCGCGAGAATTTGCTGAAATTGCCTCGCCAGTGCCAGTTGTCCCGGGATTTTATAAAATCGATAAAGATCCGTTAAATAACATTCCACGGGAAAGCGTCACCGTTCAAGAATTTCAAAGTCCTGCCGAGCTTCAAGAACCAACAGCCAATCTTTACGATCGTTGGAAGGACAGCAGTTCAAATCTCGATTATGCTACGATAGAAAGCATCGAGAACGAATTCAATGCGAACGAGAAAGACACAACACGTGAGACAAGTCATCGGGTCACGTTTCCCGAGACAACTAGCTTTTTTACGGATGAATATGATTTTATCGTCGTTGGTGCTGGCTCGGCTGGATGCGTCGTCGCCAATCGTCTCAGCGAGATCAAAGAATGGAAGGTAAAATCCATTACCGTTGCTATTATTATTACGAAATTATATGAAAGAGGTATGACTAATTTCAGTCATTTATAAAGAATAAATTATCACATCGAATTAATAATTTAATTCGATAATTCATTAGATAAGTACCAAATGTGGGAAATTTTCGAATGAATCGGAATTGTCGGAGAATTTGAATAAAAAAAAAAGATGTGAATTAAATAATTGATGAAATCTGAGATATAAAAAAAAAACGTGGTAATGTCACAATCTTATTGCCCAAATGTCTTATTATTTATACGTACTATGGTTTAGGTTCAGTATTTAGAAATTTTCTCTAAGAGCGTGGTCCAAGGCTTGAAGAAATTGCGTTCTTTTTTTTAAGAAAAGAAAAAAAAACAGACACAACAACAACTCAGGAATGCAAGTATAATAGCGTGGCGAGCCAGATCGTAAAACTTTGGGTTCCTGAACACATAAAGCATGTATGAAAAATTACGAAACACACGCAGCTCTTGAGAACTTTCTTCGTATATATGTAGTGATTGCCACTCGAATTTGCAGTGGCAAGGTCGGTTGAAAAATACCATACCGGACTATTCAAAACTAGTATTACAATGAAAATTTTAATTAACTAATTAAATCAGAAATTATTCTTAAATTATTTCTCATTAACTTATTTCCATTTTTATTTATTATTTGACATTTTTTTCTTATTATTCATTTAATTTAATTATTTGTTAAATTAGTTTATGCAATTAGAAATTTCGGTGCACTATTTTTTTGAATCACCCTGTAGAAAAATTCTATTTTTTTACGACTCGCGAGCCGCATTGTTAGTGTTATCGGCGTCATCGAGTTCTGTCGTTTTAACATAACACGCAGGGTGCTCCGGACTATTCTTTTACGTTAAAACGTTCCAATATATCGAACACACAATACTATTACATATATCGATCTATACATATGTATAGTTTCCTTGAGTTTAGAACGCATTTTACGTTCTAGAGTGTATAAGATCCATGCCACAATATTCAGGGCTTTCTATTCGATGAAAAATATACAACAATAAACTTTCTTTGAATAATTTGAGAAAGATCCTGTATTTCCGGTCCGGAAGATTTTGCTTTTAGAGGCTGGAATCGAGGAGCCGCTGGCAGCTGACGTGCCGGCGTTTGCTCCGATGTTGCAGGGCAGCAATATTGATTGGATGTACAGAACACAGCCGGAAAAAAAGTCGTGTCGATCCAGGAGAGGTCAGGGCTGTGCATGGGCTCGCGGAAAAGTAAATTGCTCTTTTTATCGTCTCAATTAACTAATTAATAAATTAGTGAATAAAATTGTAATAATTTTTCATATCTTTTTTTTTTCAACAGGTCATGGGTGGCTCGAGTACGATAAATTACATGATTTATATTCGTGGTAACCCTCGGGATTACGACGAGTGGGCACGTTTGGGAAACAAGGGTTGGGACTACGAAAGCGTTCTTCCCTACTTTATTAAATCCGAGAACAACGAAGATCCTGAGGTGAGACAAAAGCTTAAATTCATTTTATTACACTGACTTTTCAAAAAAAAATTATCGTTTACGTGAAAAAAAAGACTGAAATAAAATTATTTATGAAATAAAACAAATTGAATAAAAATAAAATAGAATCAACGGTTAGAAAAATCGTTAAAACAGTTAATAATAAATGAAAAAAACATTAATAATTACATAAAATAAATTGGAAGAAAATAGAAGAAAATCACATCGATTGAAACAAAAAATGGTTAAAAATTGATTTTTTGATACAGATAGTCAAAGCGGGTCATCATTATCACGGTACAGGTGGTTACCAGAACGTGGAGAGATTTCCGTATGAAGATAAGAACGTCCAAGTGGTGATGAGAGCCTGGGAAGAGATAGGTTATCCGGAGGTTGATGCTAACGCCGGAAGCCAGATAGGCGCGACAAATCTCCAGACGACGTCGATCCATGGATCGCGTCAGAGTACAAACGGCGCGTTTATAAGGCCGATAAGACGAAAACGTGAGAATTTAGTGATAGTGACCGAAGCCCATGTGACGAGAGTCACGATCGATCCGTTGACGAGAAAAGCAACGGGGGTTGAATATACGGTCGGTACAATGGGATTTGTGAAATCAGCGAGGGCGAAGAAAGAAGTGGTACTGTCGGCGGGTGCGATAAATTCGCCGAAAATTTTGATGTTATCGGGAATCGGGCCCGCCGAGGAACTTCGGGAGCTTGGAATTTCGGTTATTTATGATTCGGCGGTGGGCCGAAATCTGCAGGACCACGTAACGACCGATGGGCTCGTGATTGGGTTGCCGAAAGAAAGTTCGACAAGCGCAAGTTACGACGAAATGGTCAAAGACATTTACCATTATCGGCAAACAAAAATGGGACCATTGTCCTCAACGGGGCCTCTGGTCTGTGGAGCTTTCGTCAAAACTTTTTACGAGCTCGATGACGACAGACCCGATATTCAGTACAGTTTTGACCCCGTAAATACCGACGATTTTTACGCCGATCCCGCCGAATCCGGTGAGACCGCAATCTTTCCAAAGGCTTACTACAACGGCATGACCATTCGGCCCATACTTCTAAGTCCTAGAAGTCGCGGTTACGTCACACTCAATCGGACCGATCCCGTTTACGGCCCCCCGCTTATTTACCCGAACTACTGGAACGCGTATCCCGACCTCGACGCCATGATCCAAGGCATCGAAATCGCGATTCGGCTCTTTCGGACCAAAGCCTTTCGGCACCATCGCTATCGGTTGATCGATAAACCTCTGCCGGCTTGCCGAAAACACGCATTCGCCTCGAGAGACTACTGGGCCTGCGTCCTCATGGAATACACCGCCACCATTTATCATCCGGTTGGAACGTGCAAAATGGGCCCGAAAACCGATCGGCAAGCTGTCGTCGACCCACAACTAAGAGTTTACGGCCTCTCGGGCCTCAGGGTCGTCGACGCATCCATCATGCCGATTATCGTCAGGGGAAACACCAATGCGCCGACCATCATGATCGCCGAAAAGGCTAGCGACATGATCAAGGCGCAGTGGTTGGGTTTTTAAGTTTTTATTCAAATATCAAGGAGGGTTCTTCGGTAAAAAATATTTGTTTTAGCCGAAAATTTCATTGCTTTTGATTTTTTTGAAGGAAAAAAAATGTTTTAAAGACTTCGTTGGAAATTATCTTTCGTTTAATTCCCACGGTAAACTTCATTTTGAATTCTTGTTATTTGATCGAGGATTATTTTCAACTTTCATCGAATCGTGTTCAAGCCTTTAGTTGTAATTGCTGAAGATATTCTTCGACGTAAGATCCGAGACCGCAAAAACAAACGTTACGTTTCAGGTACAGGAAAAAATTAATAAATAATGAAAAAAAAAACCGGAAAATAATGACTGTACCCTCATGGTGAAGAGTCTATGTGTGTCAACCATTGCGATTCAGTGAAAGAGAAAATATAAAGAATATATACGGGAGAAGAACATCGAAGCATCTGCAGAATTCATAAAAATTGACGTTGATGATAATTCGATGATTATTGGTTGTTTTCCTGTATCTAAATGCGTTTCGTCGTATTTCAATATATTTAACAAACAAAAAACCATGCACGCAAACTCATTTTTGTATTATTACTAATTGAAAAAATGAATTTTTTTTTTTCAACGCAATATTGTTTATTGAATAAAAATAATTTTATACAATTATCGATAACCATAAAAATAAATTTTTTTTTATTAACCAAAATGTTTAGAGTTGTTTTCATTGTTCCATAAAATTGCAACTTTTGTTCGAATAAATATTACTTTAAGTTTTTCATTTAATTGCCTGGTTCATTATGAAAATTACAAATTCTTCAACTTGTCTCTTTCTCTTTCTCTGCAACTCGATGGCGAGCTGGAAGATAAGTTTTTTTTTGCAGGTGGTAGGAGAAGGCCGATTTTATACAGGTGAACTCTATGCCATAAGACTTGCGTATGGTTTATATGCTCGCTGCAATCTTTCGACTCTCAGTCTTTCGCTTTCTCTGCCCTCGCCAAGTTGCTCGATCTCACGAGCTCCCGCGATCTTCGCGCCACGTGCTTGTGGATCTTGTGAAACAGAAGGTTTGTTCACACGTCGGAGATTCGAGAAAAAAAAATTTTATTTTTCTTTTTTTAATTAAACGAGTATCAAAAACAATTTCAATAAAAAAAAAATGGATATGTTTTGGAAAAAAGAAAAAAAATTATTAATCTTCTGGGAAATGCAGAAATTAAATATATTTTGTGTCAAAACGAGATTAATTTAAAATGTTATATGCATTTTTTTAAAAAAATTTTTGTTTCAATTAGTTTTTCATTATTCTTTTTTCGAAGATCTGTCAGACTCGAGCGTCGTATTTTGTTTAAATAATAAATGCAAAAATTCATGATAATACGACGTTAAAATGTGCGGCTGAAAATGGAAATGGACTTGTCAACTCTGACCACCCCCGCGTTAGGCTTATCTTTTTTTCTTCCTCGGATTATGTAAATATTTGGCTCTGGAGACACGCTTCTTTTTTCAGCTCATTCGGAGCAGTGACTCGCAGAGTGTGTAAGAAATGTTGAGCATCAATTATTCACGGATGCTCTTTGCTTGCACGGGGAGTTTTTTTCTCTCCAACGCTCATTATGTGCAACACGAAAGTTGAATTAATCAGAGCATGAATAATGCTGGAATATCAACCAAAAAAAAAAAATGCAAAAAAAATTATGTAAAATTGCAATATTGGAATCGATGGATGATTATTTTATCTTTAAACATGAATGAAATTTCTATTTGTAGGTTTCGACGCGGGATTCATGTGAGGGTGTTGGGATCACGTTGAGAAAACAATTGAAAGAAAAAAAAAAGGAAAAAAAAAATATAAAAATTTTTCAAACATGACGATTATTGTTTCTGGGCAATTTCGATGATTCGATTACATTTTATTCGGTTGACAAATTAATCAAACGGTTAAGAAAAATTAATTGGTCAAGGAACACAATGGCAATTATCGTCACAAGTATAGCGAGCGCTTTTAAAGCCGCTACGTTACTTCTGGGCATCGGTAAACTCACTATACTTCCGGTTTTGATTGTCGCCCTTGCATATTTTAATTACGATCTCATGGATCCGGAAAATTATCCGAAAGTTACGAAAAATCTTCGTAAAGAATATGACTTTGTGGTGGTCGGGGCTGGAAGCGCTGGAAGTGTCGTGGCGAATCGTCTCACCGAAAATCCAGAGTGGAACGTTCTCTTGTTGGAAGCCGGTGGACACGAGACGGAAATAACTGACGTTCCACTAATATCGTTATATCTACACAAAAGCAAAATTGATTGGCGCTATCGACCTGAACCACAGAAAACTGCGTGTCAGGCAATGGAAGATCAGCGCTGCTGCTGGACCAGGGGAAAGGTACAAAATTGATGGTTGTCAAAGGAAGATTTTTTCGAGCCACTTATTAGAATTAATCGATATAATTAATTAGTAGAATTATAATTAATAGTTGATGATCGTCAAATGATCATTTAATCAAGTCACTAATTTCAATGAATTAATTATCAGATACTAATTAATTATATTAACTAATTAATTAGACACAATAATCATATTTATCTTAATTATAACTAGTGGTCGATGATTGTCGAAGGATCGTTCAATCGAGTCACTAATTTCAATGAATTAATTATTAGACACTAATTAATTAGTCAATAATATTAATTAGACACAATAATCATATTTATCTCAACTTTTAACTCAACGTTAACGTAAATGAACTTTAAATGAATTATCATAAAACAATTATTTCAGTAGATAATTTTTTAATTGTTTTAAATTAAAATA
>JABMBV010001183.1:0-11625 GCA_018906735.1 Mesochorus sp. PSUC_FEM 10030011 | reverse complement strand
AAAAACCGTATTTAAAACAGAAACGTAAATAGATGTTTTAATTTTTATTTTTCAAACTATTTTTTAAAGTGTCAAAAAATATTATTCTATATCCACATAAATAGATTTGATTAAAACATTGTGTGATAACCGGATAAAAACGTGTCGATGTTTGTCTCGGAAAATATAATCGACAGATATGCATATATATATTCCTGGGATTACTATTCCAGAATCGACCTCCTAGCCTTTGAACACCGAAGCGTTTTTTTTTTTTATCAATCGCTTGACGATGTCGAGAGAGCCTGGAGGGTATTTGGTTGCACATGGGTGCGAATAATATATGCACTTCGTGTGTTCGCACACACGATCTCGTAGCAAAACCCTCATACTACACTTTGTGGTATGTACACTATATTTCACGGGTATACGAAAGATGATAAAAAAAGTTGATATTGGAAATTTCACTACGAGTTGACCTGTCCCGTTCTTTGAGATATTGATGAGATAATTGATTAAAAAATTTACCATTGGATTGAGTATTAAGGTTTTCATTGACATTTATTAAGGGGGTAGCAGTTGAATGCAAAACGGAACTAGTTCAGTATGCAAAATTCAAAATTTTTAATTATTACAATCACGATATTTGGCGGAAAAAATGATTATTGAAATTTAAAAAATGACTGACTGGAGGGGGGATAAAAATAGTTATAAACTATAGCGAAAAACAATATTTACGAAATGGAATATCCCATATAGACAACAATAATAATTTATTTTTTACTGGTATACGTTCATCGTTCCTATATTTCATCCTTCTCATATTCATTTTTTATATATATTGTAATAAGTCTTGATGGAGCTTGTAGCTATATGCTGGTCTGTACGGTACGTGCCAGTTTCACTGGGTCGAAGGGGCGCATATAGACTCGAGAACGGTGCCTCCTTCACACGGCCCCGTCCTCAAGTTTTCTTTTATTTTTCGTTTATTCTTTTTTTTTTCATATATCAAGAGTGTCACTCGAAGAAAAAGCCTCTAAGCCATGCAAGGAGGTGAAAAGAGGTCGAAGACTTTTAGTTTCTTCAGAAATTTTTTGTCACAAGAATCACGAGTGGAATATATGCACGCGAGTACTCGTATAATGTAATATGTAAAACAAAAGAAGAAAAATCATAGAAATGAGGATGTGTGCGCGGTACAGAACGAAACTGACCTAAATTGATCGAGATCGATATCGAGGATTGAATATGCAGTTCGTAAGATAAAATATTGTCAACGAGAAAAAAGAATAATAAAAAAGAAAATTAATTGAATTGGAAATAAGTGTCGTATCTTTAACGACAAAGTTGCAAATCTTCGTTATTATATTACTTTTGAATAAAATTACTTTTTTAATTACATGTATCGAAAGGTGGCAGATACTTAATTAATTTATTAAAAACCTATAATATTACTTGGATAATTTTTCATTTTGCTTTTATGTTGAATTAAAAAAAAAAGCATAAAATAATTCTGTGTAAAATTGTTGGTCAGAAAAAATGGCACAGAGATATCTTTAATGGACAATCAAATCAAAGAAAAATAAAAGACTGTTCCGGGTCATTGTTCTGATATTTGGATTGATAGGTGTGACAAGTGAAAATCGTCAAGTCATCTGCTGTTTCGCATTGCAATTTTAGACGTCGTAAAATATATCAAGAACGAAGATGGAGAGCGGATGGAAGAGTATTACAGAGATGAGAAAGGATTGGTTTCAGGGGGATTGTCAGGGAACCTCACATACTATACAAATCGTACTGGCGCGTATGTAACGCTGAATTATTCATAGATTTGCGATAGTCTCGAGAGACGAATCAATTTCTCAGGAAAGTTAATGCTTCCTTGGTTATTCTCAACTTGCGTTGTTCCGCGAAGAGATGGAAAACCTTTCGTTATGTTGCACATGTCTCGAATTAGGGCAAGTATATACCGTTGTATTTTAATAATTAAATTTATCTTTTTATTAATTTTTGTGAAATAAATTTTTAATCACTTTCATATTCTATAAAAATAAAAGTTGTTCAAATATCGTGGTTCTTATATTAAAATCTTTTTTTTTTCTTATTTTTAATGACATATTGGTTCGAGATTTTTTGGACAAAACTGTCTTAACTTAATTACGATATTTGGATTGTCAAAAATCCCAAAATGGATTGTATCACTTTATAAGACATTAAAAGATAATTAAAACTTTAAATTTTACCAGAAAACAAATAATACTTCTCGTCCAATTTTGTCCTCGGAACAAAAGGACTCGTCTCATCTCATTTATTTTTACTCGTGATCCTGTATAGTTATATGCAGTTCCACGAGTTTGACCTCGTTATTGCATGCAGTATGTTTGTTATAGGCATATATACACAACCAGAAGATCCTTCGAAACTATACACAGCTTCTCTTCAGCTGGACTTCAATTTCCGGACTCGATGGTTCCTCGCATGGATTCGAACGTTTCTATGAAACACGACCCAGTTTTTTGTTTGATAGCTTGCCTTTGAATTTATATGAAAAACTCTCGTATGAATACTTTTATCCACAAAGCTTCTTTCTCACAACTTTACCTCATTAAATAAAAAATAAATATGTCTTTAGCAATTTCCAACTAATAATCAAAACTAGAAAATCTTCTTAGAATTCAGAATGAGAGTTGGGAAGAACCAATTGTCCTAAATTAAAGTGATAAAATAGTTCGCCTATTAAAAAGAAAAAAAACTGTATATATTTGTTCAAGAATTATATAATTAAAATGTAGAATTAGTTGATCACATTTAAATAATTTTCAGAGTGTACTAATCAAGTAATTCAACGAAATTTCAAAAAATTATAAATTAAATATTTCAACAAAATTTAATATCCGAATTGTAATCACTAACATTTTTAAATTTTCGTTAATTACATAACTGATTACTGTATAAACATTATTGTGTACAATTAAAGATTTCTATATTGAATTAATTTACTAAAATTTTATGAATACTATCAAATTTGCAAATACTAACAAACTTGTATTGAACTTTTGAAACTAAAAGTTATCTAATGGCTAAGACTGCATATTCTATAATTAATTGCACATGATCAAAATATCAAATTGATTTCGAATTTTTAAGGTAGTCAAAATTAATATAGAATAATCTCTTCAGTACGTAATAATTTTTCAATTTTTCGTCAACTCTTATCGATCTTAACGTTCTAATAAAACTTTTGTACGTTAAAACATTTGATATCAACGAATAAAAGCGTAACATTACTTATTATTCGGAAGCAAAAGGTATTGCTGCTTCTTTCGATATCCGTTAAAAAATAATATTATTACGAAAAGACAAAAATTCCATTTTCAAGTTGAAATATATGTTGTCTCTCCTACGAGGATTTTCTCATTCACTATTAGTTTTGTATCGAATTGAATATTCTTGAATAAGAAAAAAGAAAACCTTGTGTAAAGCATAATCCAAGGATCGAGTAGTTCGCCTATGGCTTGGATTAGCACCTGCATTACTTATTCATTCTTCAACTCCCTCGAATTATTTCGCCATCGCATCTCACCGCCAGTGTGCAAGTTTTTTGTATTATGTAATGCGTATGTTATTTATTCAATCAAACAACCGGCGCATAATCCAATCCATAATCGTAATATAACACGATAGGAGCTTCTCGAACATGTTCGCGAGCGTACATGGTAGCACAGCATCCTCCTTTGTCAAAGTAGGCGTCATCAATGTGCGTATCACAGTCATTATCATCATGGTCTATGATTTATTTAATGATTGTGCATTACATAGTATCTTCAACGTGAATCAAACTATTGTATTTCCGGTCCTAGAGACATTTCACAAGATTTTTTATTTTCGAAAAAAAATAATAATAATAATAATAATTAGCTACCAAAATTTTTATTTCGAGGCTAGCGTTAAAAAATGATAGACTGTAGAAAAACCCATCGAGTTAAAAATGTTCTATTGATCATAATCATCATCGACGATGATAATAATAACAATGACAACAATAATAATATTAACGATAATAAATGACACTTTATTCGAAGTATTGTTACTATTATTGTATTAGTGGCGCTTATTCAGGTTAATAGGAATGAAATGCAGTTAGTCTGGAGAATAATCAAATAGATTGGATATCTTGCCGTGATAATGTCACGGGAACGGGGGAGGGGAGGAGGTAAATTTGAAATGACGGGTCACTTGAAACTGCTTCGTTGTTAGGAAATTATAGTCTTGAGAAATAAAAAATTCAACGGCAAAAGTGAGACAAGAGACGGAGCGGGATCATAAAAGATAATTAACGATGCTTCCCTTGGGCACAAATACAAAGACACATTCTATATCGTACTTTATGTCGGCGCATTAAAAAAAAAAAAAAAATACGTTAACAAAAGAGAAAGAAACTTTTTGACTCTCGACTGTACACTTGTGTGAACAGTATTATAATTAACGTCGTATCACGACTTTTGCACCACGTGTGCACATTAAGCGAGACGTTTACATCCTCATTCTTTGCAACTCTGGTATTTCTCAAAGTAAAGACTTTTGTCGGTAATAATATCACAGGGGCAGCAGCAAAGACGATGAAAACTCATATCTGTTGCATATGATCTTTGAGAGAGTGAAACGTAAAAGCGAATGTAATTACCGTTTTTTTTCGTATATATAGCGAAGATGAATTCTCACATTAATGCATATATAAGTTTTCGTGTATTTCATACACCTGTTTTTAAATTATTTTTTTCAAAAAAATTATTCCTCACGATGATTACTGTTTGGTTAAAATCCAATATTAGCCCTTCATTTTGGATTCTATTTGGAATAGTAAAAAAAAATTAATGTTGCGTTTATGTGAAAATTAAAAATAAAATTATAAAAAAAAAAAGAAAAGACTGACACGGGTTCACATGAGATGCTCCACATATGGGAGTATATATATTTTGATAAAGTGTTATGTTATAAGAAATCATCTATAATATACTTTGAATAATCGTTTAAAATGTCGGCTTTAGTGACTCGACAGTAATCAGTGGATAAATAAGTGTTCGTTGAGATGAATGGCGTGTAATCAATGTTGAAAAAAAAAATCTCGATAAAAACCGATGTGAAATTATGCATTTGAGGATTGGAACACAAAGGTACGTATTATCGATGGTAGGATTTATGAGCACCAATGTTCAGCTATAAATATCGTCGATACAGGCCGGTTCGGCGAACCTTAGGCGCGAACGAAACGATAATTGTAGAAAGAACTATGTACCGATCATAAGGAATCATTAGTACATGCGAACATTTCAAGATTTCATGAAATATATGTCTAAATCAACGACCTAAAAATGATGTGAAAATTCGATTTTAATTTGATTAGATAATTAAGATATTTAAAGATTTTTTTTTATTTATAATAAACCACAATCATCATTTTTCAACTATAAAAATACTACTAGCGGTTTTATTTTCGTATTAAGTAAAAAAAAATATCATTCAGAGCAGAAAAATAAACGAAAAACATTTTTCATCTATGAAAACTTGTGCGTAACTTTTTTTTTCCAAGAAAATCTATGCGTCGATCTCCACGTACAGCTTTTCCCTGCTGGCAATACGAGAATCCAGTCAATAGTAAATGAAAAAAAGATATATATACTTGAGCAATCCAATTACTCTTTTATGATAAATATATTATTACCATTTGAAAAAAAAACTCTCATTATCTCAGAAAATTACTTTCATTGTTTCGTTATTTTTTTTTCTTTTCATTTTGATAAGTGTCTGTTTTTCATGGACACAAGCACACACTCTCTATTATGGTAATTTTTTTTTTTATATTCGATTCATCAGTGTGCAAAGAGTCATTGATAAAACGAGAATTTCGATCTAAAGGGGAAAAAAGTGATTTGTTTCATTGTGTGGGCACGTCCGAGACTCAATCGGCGCGATCGCAGAGAGATCGATGATCCGATACGATTCTGGAAGTATGTTGTACGCGCATATACACACACTTGAACACTTATATACTATACACGAATACACCGTTCTTGGAGCTGCTGTTATCGGAGAAGGTGTGTTTGCTCGGGCGACACGCCGACTCCGCTCTCTCTCACTTCGGTATACCATACAAGAAGACTCTCGAGGTCCGTTCACCTTTCTCTCTATCCTTGGTACCGTCGTGTCCGGTCTCAGAGTTCTTTCTCTCTCGCAATGCTCTGCAACTCAAGACGACCCATTTCCGCGAGTACCACATGCTACGGCGAGTTGCCTTGGCGGGTTTTACACATCGCCGATCGTCTTCTTCGATCATCCACGCGGGTGAGACCTTGGGCGCCATTACTTTTCACTCCTTCGTCTCTCATTCTCAATGGATTCTTCTCATTAACCCGATTCCCAGGCAAAGATCATTGACCCATATAGGTATAAAAACAAAACGAGCAGGTCATTGAGTCCCAACAGCTTTTGCACCCTCACGTTTTCATACACACTGAGAAAAAAATCGTTGAATCTACCAAATATAAATTTCCTTGATTTTACTCTATATTTTTGTCGCATAATCTAAGATGTTTTTTATATCATAACGAATTAATTATTTTAAGGGAGTCCATTCAGTGTTCATTTAAGGAGGTTTCATAAAAAATACTGAAATGAACTGTTTTTACTTTAAAACATTCCGATTTTCAATCAATGGAATGCTTCTGATTGATTGAAGATTCGAAATACGATATAAAAAAGTAACGTAATAAAAATAAACCATCGAGTATAAAAAGAAATGAGAATTTTGGGTTTCTTGGGCTTAGACTTTTCTGATATAGAAATATATATCGAGATGGTATAAAAGTGAATATGAAAAAATGAATAATTGTTGATGAATCAAGCCGATTATCTTGATTATCCCGACTGCATCAGTTAACCTGGTTCTTTTAAAGTAAGATCGATATGAAAAATAATGAGACGAGAGAGTCAAGGGAGAATGGATCGTTCTTCACCGCGAGTCATCAAAAAATACTCATGTGTTCAATGATATAAGAAAAAAAACTGTGTTTTTTAACTTTTTAATGCGTTTGTTGGCGTCTGGCATGAAAATATCGAGAAATATTGAGAAAAGATTTCTTTATAAAGAAGCAGTGTGCGATTGATGGTATCAAGTATATACGATTTGGCATGGAATGCTCCATATCTATCTTAGAGGTGGCAGCTGTGTGGCTGCTTCAGTGCAAACACACACACACACACAGACATACGCACACAGATATGGGAAACGCTTTTCACCGCGACGATAAAGCGGAAGTAATCTCTTCATCGTACTTTCGCCATTCTTCCATTCACGCGGCTGTGTATGTATAAACCTACATAGAGTGTACCTTCTTGCCGCCGCCAAGGTACGCTGGATAGGTGTTATGCGTATGTACTAGAGAGATAAAGAAGAAAAAAAAAACGTTGGTGGATAGAGGTGCTTGAAATGAACGACACGAGAGCAGACGGGTGTGAGAAATATTCTTTACATTTTCCCTTTTCGCAATACGCTGTACGAGATAAAAAAAAAAATTGCCACAAGTTGATTTTCTCATGGTTGGGTCATCGCCGCATTAATCGTTTTTCGTTAAAAATTAATAGTCATCCACTCTTTTATCTCGAATCCACAAAGTTTCACTGCGAGAGCAACGTCAGCAGGAATGAGATTGAAGAAAAAAAAAAAGAATCGAGATCGTTGAACGAAGAAAAAATAAAAGATAATTATAATTTTCCAACCGCTGTAAAGGTCGAAAGCGGAAAAAATACTTTATCAAAAGCCTGTCCACGCTCGTTTATGAACTTATAAATCTGCAGTAGTCTAGAATTAAATCAGCATTTGAATTTTATATAGTTACATAAATTTGGACTCACCCAGCAGGATATGCGACCAACTCGCTCGTAGCGTCGCAATCGAGGGCCGCATTACTTGAAACTGTGACACCGAGTACTCGTTCCAATTTAATCTGCAAAAAAAAAGTAACAACAGCACGTGAGTTAGAGCCATTTTTTTTCGCATTTTGTGACAGTAAAAACATTAAGTTTGTGATCGTGGTGTTTATCAGTTTATGTTACAAGTTTCGAGGCGATTGTTGTGATAATAACTAAAGTCTATTCAAATTTAAATTTCTAGATCATTTGCGTCTGCATATCAAACAATTTATACATTAAACGTAAGAATTAAAACCTTCTACATTTTATAACAATCGGCGGTTGGGTTATTTTTATTTTAGTGTTGGAGTCCTTCCTCTTTAACGGCATCCATCTTGGATTTTTTTTTCTTTTTTTTTCTTTTCTCTTTTTTTTTTTTAATTCCCGAGCTCATCCCATTTTCCGAGTATTTTTCTTTCTTAATGCGTTTCTGTATCGCATTTGCGCAAATGGCGGTTATATTTTACTGCGAGCTTCAAATGGTTGTAACATCGTCAGAAACTCAGAAATCTAAATCGTCCATTGTTGTCCACGAATACGAGTTTTTATTGATCGACAAAGAGAAATAACGAGGATTATGTACAGCGAACATTCATTCAACAGATTAAAATGATTTCTCGCATCTTTAAAAAAAAAAACATTTTTTTGAAATTGAATGTTGCGACTAGCAAGGACTTTGTGTTGTTCTTTTTTATAAATTTTTATATCAATCGTACAGCGGGTTAAAGTTCTTCAATGGAGTTTCCAATCACCTTTTTAAATACTCAATTTATCCGAAACCTTGTTGAGTTCACGGCACTCATTACGTTTCACTGCACGTTCGCCGTGAGCAAACGTTGTGACATCGTGGTTAAATTGACCAAGGGAGAACCAGTAAGTACACACTATGTACGCATGGAGCGTGAGGACATTCGCGAGTCTCGTTAACGCAACAGGGAATCTCATGCAATGAAGAGACCAGGACATACAGGTTTTCTAGCTTTGGTAGAACAGAACACACCGAAGTGAACTGCGTGTGTGTGTGTGTGCACACGTTAGATAGAGCATAGCCTCTAATGACTTTTGTAATGGTCCCGATGGAATTTACATATTAACGCGAGTACGTGAAAGCGATTAGAGTATACAGTATTTTTTTTCTTTCGATCTTATTTCCATCGTTTTGAAAAAAAAAAATCGAGAAGAAAAGGCTGCACTGCTCACAAAGCAGGAAAAAAAAAGACTTTCGTGAACAGTAATTGTGTTATTTTCATGCTAATTGCATTACTCTCAGTCAAAACATTAGTTTTAGTAAAACGAATTTCACACTTCATTGAAGAATTTAATTATGTATATTATCATGAATTCTAGTAGATTTTTAATTATACTTTAAAAATAGAACGAAGATTTATATGGGAATCGAAATCATTTACTTTACAATTAACAGTTGATTTAGAAGATGTTAAATATTTCAATAGAGTTTGAATGAGATAAAAAATGAGGTAGAACAATTGAATTGATGGTAAATTAATAGAAAATGTATGTCGTGTATAGCACCTCAATTACACGGCTTGAAATAATTATTTGATCTAATTGTTTACCATGGTAGAATTAATTTTTTTTTTGTCAGTAACAAATTAGTTGGTTTTAATCAATCGATTCCCGGATGTTCTTGAACCTGCTTGTAAAAGAAAAGCGTGGTTTACAAAGAGTGTCACGATGAAGTGCACCGCGAGAGTCGATCTCTATAATCGCTGGAATCGTGCAGCATCATTTCAGGACAGTGGGCGTATAGCGAAAGGAGAGATGGACGACCTGGTTAAACAGCTTGGGTTGATCAGGCTTTCGCGAATGAAAGAGGAGAATGGAAGTGCAGTAATTTAAAACAAAAAGTTTTCCTTGAGTGTAAGATCATTGACTAAACAATCGAGGAAAGTCGCAAGTGTGTCTTTATACAGAACTCAACCCTTATCGTTGAGTCGCGATTCGCCATTGTTGCATGTGGATAATAACGTAAACCCCAAGTTAAACCTTTGAGAAGAAACCGATTGCCGATCGGAACCGGACAAGAAAAACCTGACTTTCTATAGAAGTGTCTCTCGATCGAGGTAATTACGACTGTGAATGGCGTTTTTTTTCTTTCAAGTAAACCTAATAGACTTCGCACGAGACAAAAGTGCAGTGGGAGTTTTATTCAGTCAGAAAGATTGGGATCGAACGCTGCAATCAACATTTGGGCTATTTATTTCATGGCTTTGTCAAAATTGCATGAGTTTTTCTTTCCATTAGACATTATATCGCTGATCATCCTTTTTGATCGTGAGAAAATAGTTTTAATTCGAACATTGAAAAAGAAATTTATTTTTATTGAAATCGAGTAATGTTATACCTTAAAAAAGAGAAAGTTCAGTCGGAATTAGTTATATAAATTATAAATTGAATGCATTATTTTACCTTATTCATTAATTCAATTTTTATTAAAACTAATATTAATAAAACTTAATTGCTAAGAATTACATTTCAATTTGATGTCAGTTTATAACTAAGTGATATATTCTCATAAATTTGAAAGAAACAAAAACGTGTTTCTAGGTGGTTTTATGTGACTCATGTTGAGTCTCATATCACATTTGGTAAACGATGTAACGTCATAAAGGATAAAATTGAAATTTTCTTAGATAAAATTAAAAATACGTGACTTATAACATCTTTTCGGATTTGCATCTCTAAGCATTATATATCAAGATAATAAACGAATTGGTAACCTCAGAACTTTGCAAATTTCAACGATGCGAATATTCTGTACAATGATGAGAATGCGCCGGAGGGTCTCTGATCTTGTCTCTTGGCATCTAAAGTATCATTGATAATCGATATTTTATATTCTCTTACAGTTTCATGCCAAAGTCCAACGCCAATTGTGAAATAATAAGATTTTATGCCAACATCTATAATAACTTCATACATATGGAGAATATAATTTAAAAAAATATATGTACAAAATTGAAAATTTGTAGTCAAATCAAATACAATTTTTCAAATTAGATAAAGCCCATTTGTGATAGCTGAGAACTGCTCTACATTTATTTCAATTAATTTCAATTAAAAAAAAAACTTAATTTAGTAAAGATAATAATGACAACAACAATCAAGAGAATAAAAATTTCGATTTTTATTCATTAATAAAAAAATAATTTTCTTTCATCATTTTCAAATGTCACAGGAGCATAAATCAATGAATTGCTCTCATTACCGACCTCGTCGCGTTTGTTCTTACACAGATTTTGTAAGATACGCAGCGGAAGTTTTTATTCTTCTCTTTATTCTATTTTTCTCTCCTGCACTTCGTACCGCTTGAATTGAGGACTCGCGTAGGTGGAATCGTACATAGTTTATACATTCCACGCTAGAAAAATTCGCATGCTTTTGTAGTAATCGCAGTAATGACTACGAGAAGTATGACACGGGTAGTAGAAACACTTTTGGAAAATTCTATGAGACGTTATTGACAGAGCATGCGCAGAATCCGAGTAATACAAGTTCAGATAACAATTTTGGTTATTGACCGAATCTTGTTGAGGAATAATGCCCGAACCGTTATTTTTAAAATTTTTTCTCTTTCTTCTCTTTAATTATTTAACTTACTTTAATTAAATTAATTATTGATCTATTATTATTTTCTTAATTGTTCAATTTAATTCA